>PITA01008098.1:6161-87072 GCA_004023965.1 Spilogale gracilis | reverse complement strand
AAGGTTACATACACACACACACACACACACACACACACACACACACACACACGAATAACAGAAGTTACTTTAGGGGCACCTGGGTGGCTCAGTGCGCTGAACTCCTGATTGGTTTTGGCTCAGGTTATGAACTCACAGTGCTGAGAATGAGCCCCGCGTCTGCTTGAGATTCTCTCCTCCTGCCCCTCTGCCCCGCTTGGTCATGCACACATGCTTGCACACTGTCTCTCAAATACATAAATAGTAAAACAACAAAAAAAGAATGGAAATTACTTTAAAAATGGGGGGGGGGCGCCTGGGTGGCTCAGTCGTGAAGCATCTGCCTTTGGCTCAGGTCGTGATCCCGGAGTCCTGGGATCAAGCTCCCCATTGGGCTCCCTGCTCGGCGGGAAGCCTGCTTCTCCCTCTTCCACTCCCCCTACTTGTGTTCCCTCTCTCACTGTCTTTCTGTCAAATAAGTAAATAAATAAAATCTTTTTTTTTTTAAAGATTTTATTTATTTATTTGACAGAGAGAGAGAGAGATCACAAGTAGGCAGAGAGGCAGGCAGAGAGAGAGGAGGAAGCAGGCTCCCTGCTGAGCAGAGAGCCCGATGTGGGCCTGGATCCCAGGACCCCGAGATCATGACCTGAGCCGAAGGCAGAGGCCTTAACCCACTGAACCACCTATGCCAATAAATAAAATCTTTTAAAAAATAAATAAAATAAAAACAAGGGGGGAAGGTGGGGAATCTTAAAAGTTTGCTCTCAAAGGAAACAACCTAGACTAAACCACGTTTTATTTCTCTTTTAAAACACCCATTTGCAGAATAAACCTTACACAGCCAAGTCAGGACTGCGCGAGATCAAGGCTCGGCCACCAGTTCCATGAAACCTGCGAGTACTGATTTCTCCTTTCAGGCTTGCCATGCCCTTTGCAGGAGCAGATAGGACACATGGCTTATTACTGGAGGTAGGGATGGGGATGACAGCTGCACGGTAACGTGGGCATCACCTCATGGACCTGCGCACTGAAATATTATGGTAGATTTATTGTTTTGCGTATTTTACCACAAACACAACGAATAAGTGATGGAAAAATCAAAGTAAATTGCCCACTTCTCTTCCAAAACAGAAGAGTCCTCTCTCCAATTCCATGCTTTGTTTTAAACGTGGATAACACAGACCCCAGGGGAGAGTAATTTCCTTAGTCTTTAAGCCACCTGAAGCTTTCTGGGGGACCTGGAAGGGGTCCTTGCTCCCCATTGTCTCTGAAGTTTTGCTACTACTCTGATGGAAGTTTCAGCCTGTGTTAGAGTCCTCTTTCTCTTTAAAATAAAAAAGTGTTCTCGACAGGAAGCTCCAATGCACACCGAGAAGGGGGTCAGAGGAGGCACACACCCAATGCACACCGAGGAGGAGGCCAGAGGAGGCACACACCCAATGCACACCGAGAAGGACGTCAGAGGAGGCACACCCCCAATGCATACTGAGAAGGACGTCAGCGGAGGCACACCCCCAATGCACACCGAGAAGGACGTCAGAGGAGGCACACCCCCAATGCACACCGAGAAGGAGGTCAGAAGAGGCACACCCCCAATGCACACCGAGAAGGAGGCCAGAAGAGGCACACACCCAATGCACACGGAGAAGGAGGTCAGAAGAGGCACACACCCAATGCACACCGAGAAGGAGGCCAGTGGAGGCACACACCCAAGGTAGAAGGGTACCCAAAGACTCTATGCTACGACTTGGACTCCAGGGATCACAGAAATCAGTTTGTTTTGTAAATTTAACTTGTACTATTGAGGTCAAAGTAGAGCCGCCTGCAGCGGAAGGAAAAACACCGTGTGTCCCCTCCCCAGGGCTCCCCACCACTCACAGGAGCACCCGGTCAGCGCCCTACCACCGCCTGACGTGGCCGTCCACAGAGCTCGTGTGCAGGACATCCATCACCCGCCGGATCCCTCGTGTTGTCCTCTCCGAGGCTCCCCTCCTCCTCTTCCTGAACCCCTGATGACCACTCATCTGCTCTCCATTCCTGTGACTGTGTCATTTCAAGGACGTTTTTCAAGGACGTTCTATGAATATGACATCCCACAGTCCGCAGCCTTTCAATACTGGCTTTTCTCACTCCTAATTTTCTAGACACTCCCACAGCTTGTGTGTCACAGGCACTAAGAGTTGTTCCTTTGATCTTGAACCTACTCATCCAGTGAAGGGCCTGGGGGTGGTCTCCCGCCTCCGCGCTGCGGACACAAGAGCCACGAGCCACAGCCACGAGCCGGCTTTCAGGGACAGGGAAGCGAAGACCGAAGGTTAGAGGACTGAGCTCAAGAACTGAACTCTTCAGAACCAGTGCTGCCATGACCTTACCAGTCATCACTTTTCTAGAAACAGGCTCTCTATTGAGCAATGTTAGCCATTATCGCCCAACAATCCTGTTAGGAGACATTGCTATACCCGGGTGAGAAGAGGGATGGAGAGCCTCGATCACTGCGAAGAGCAGCAGCTCTGCCCGTCAGTCACCACGTGTCATACACTGTCCTCGAGCGCCTGAGTGCGTCCAGTCAGGGGGACCTTGAAGGCAGGCAACATGGCTTTCAGACAGCTTTTCTGGAAAATTCCTTCACAATCTGAGCTGAAATGTCTCCCTGCAGCTTCCATTCACTGTCCCAGTGCTTCTCTTGGGTTTTACAAGCCATTTCCCACACGATGGACTGAAGGCAGTTCGGTGCTGTTTTTCTTTTTCCTGGCCAAATGCCTACAGTTTTATAAAGCAATCATTACACAATACAAAT
Source organism: Spilogale gracilis (assembly GCA_004023965.1). Classification (NCBI taxonomy): domain Eukaryota; kingdom Metazoa; phylum Chordata; class Mammalia; order Carnivora; family Mephitidae; genus Spilogale; species Spilogale gracilis. The sequence goes on along the minus strand of PITA01008098.1, from coordinate 84,293 downwards.
CCCTTCCCCACATAACTCATCAACACTGTTTAGGTATGACCTATCATTTTTAGATTTTATATTTTAAGAGTGACTATCTATCTATCTATTTATTTATTTATTTAAGGTTTTATTTATTTGGCAGAGAGAAACACAGCCAGAGAGCGAACACAAGCAGGGGGAGTGAGAGAGGGAGAAGCAGGCTTCCCGCGGAGCAGAGAGCCTGATGCGGGCCTCCATCCCAGGACCCTAAGATCATGACCTGAGCTAAAGGCAGAGGCCTTAACCGACTGAGCCCCCCAGGCGCCCTGTGGTCTTGAATCGTAATAAAGCCATAAGTAAACACTGTTGCCATGCAGCCACAGTAAAACAACGGCAGCCGCAGAAAGCACCACGGGCACTCTGGGCCTGATGACTACTTGCGCTCAGACATCACATGCTTTGTCATCTTATCATCACAGCGTCACTCTGAAGCGCCGCACCAGGTGTCGCCATGAAACACGCCACCCCAAAACTCAGCGGCTTCACTCGTCTTCCTAATTGCTCACAAGTCCGACGCTCCAGGCTGGCTAGTGCTTTGTTCTGGATGAGGGCGGGCTATCTCGGGTCGGTGGCTAAGCAAGGCCGGCCTTAGCCGGGCTGACGGGCTCCGGTTCACGCTGCCTCTCATCCCATGGCAGTGTGGCCTAATATCCCATAGCGGTGGCAAAGGTCCCGGCGAGCTCTTCAAGCCTGGCTCAGGGCCAGCGGCCAGTCACATCAGACTGCAGCCCATTGGCCCATTACAGCGTCGCGGGTGGGGAGGACGCCGACTTGACCTCTCTGTGGAAGGACCTAGAAAATCACAATTTTTCTGACACATGGAAAGCACTTTACTGTTAAAAAATGAAGACTCTTAAATGCAAACATGGTTGTTGGATTTAAAGAGCCTACATCCTTATCATTATACCATGTTCTTCCTCAGGCGGCCTCCATCATTTATCTGTGCAGCCATTTGCTGATCTTGATCTTAGCACAGTAGTCGTTAAAATCCACTTTATTAATAAGGGATCTTATTTCAGTTTGTAGAGTTCTTTATTGTGTAATAAACTTTTTGTAAGTACACGGTTTTTAACATTTAGTTATAAAGTTAACCAATGGGAACTAGAAAATCAGAAATTATGGAATATTTTCTCACATCGTACACAAAAAATAAACTCGAAATGGATTAAAGACCTCAGTGTGAGAAAGGAAACTATAAAAGTCCTAGAAGGGAGCACAGGCAGTAGGGTCTCTGACATCGGCCACAGCAACATTTTTCCAGATTTGTCTCCTGAGGCAAGAAAAACCAAAGCAAAAATAAACTTCTGGGACTACATCAAAATAAATAGCTTCCGCACAGCAAAGGAAACAATGAACAAAACTAAAAGACGACCTATTAAATGGGAGAAGATATTTGCAAATAATATATCCTATAAATGATCAGGATCTAAAATACATAAAGAACTTCTACAACTCAGCACCAAACAAAACAAAATATCCCAACAGATTAAAAATAGAAGACATGAAGAGACATTTCTCCAAAGAAGACCTCCAGGTGGCCAACAGACACATGAAAACCCGCTCAGCATCACTCGCCATCAGGGACACGCAAACCCAAACCGCAAGGACCGGCCACCTCACACCCACCGGCATGGCTAAAACCCCAAACCCGAGAAACAGCAAGTGCTGGTGAGGACGTGGAGCCGAAGGAGCCCCGTGCACCGCTGGTGCGAGTGCGAACTAGCGCAGCCACGCCGGGAGGCAGCACGGAGGCGCCCCAACGAGTAAGCAATGGAATTACCACATGATCCAGTGACTCCACTATTGGATATCTGCCCAAAGAACATGAAAACACTTATTTGAAAAGATACACCCGCACCCCTCTGTTTATCACATGACTTATAGCAGCCATGTTAAGGAGGCGGCGTGAGCGCCCCCTGACAGATGAATGAAATGCGCGTGCATGTGTGCACAGACGGGAGTATCACTCAGCCACCCAAAGGGCGAAATGTTGCCATTTGCCATGCCCTGCATGGGTCCAGACAGTATGATGCTGAGCGCAATAAGCCAGAGAAAGACAAAGAGCATATGATTTCACTCATCTGTGGAATTTAAGAAACAAACCAACAAAGAAAAAAGGTGACAAATGAAAAAACAGCCTTGACTCTAGAGAACACACTACTGGCCACCAGAGGGAGGTGGGGAGGAGGGGCGACAGGGGGCAACAGAGGAAGGGGCTGCGAGTCCGCGGACAGGACCAGCACCGAGTAACGGATGGAAGCTTGGAATGGCTATACTGGATCTTGGCAGCTAATATGACATCGCATGTTAACTGTTAGAGTGAAAGAACCAAAACAAACAAAAACTATGAAACCAAGTTGCAGTTTCTTATCAGTTCCAGCAACAAATGAAATCCAGCTTTTATTTTGTTCACGCAGCATTAGAAATCTTGAGCCATACAGATAAACGGTTGCGATGGTAACCATTTGTAGTATTTTTAGTTTCTATTAAAAAAATTTTTTTTTTTAGTAGACAAGCCGAAGAACTGCAAAGGTACGCTTTCAGTGAGCAACAGTGCATGGAAGGGGACCCGTGTTCTGAACAGGTCTCGCAGTGGACTTCAGACATCCAGTCACCCCTGCTGTGAGCAGACGTGCGGTCATCCAGGCTCCGCTGGGCCGCCTCTCGAGCCCAGGCAGCGTGGAGTCCACACCATCCTGCAGGGCCCCAGGATTCCCAGAATGGACCACGAGCGTCGGCTTCCACTCACAGCCCCTCAGGAGACAGGCAGCCTGTCCCCTGGAGCTCAGAAGCCAGGCCCTGCCCTCTCCTCTCCAGCCGTGGGAGCCCTGGCTGCGTCCACGTGGAGAATCGGTTGGTCAGCATGGCCACCTGCAGGAACTCTCTGAACTAGATCTTCCAGAGAACCTGCTGCTTCGCCGGCCACTTCTGAGCTAAGACACAGCCTCTTTCCCGACGCCCCATGACCCCACCCCTGCCCACTCCAGACTGCACTCCTGCAGTGTCCTCCCCTCACTCGGTCTTCCCGGAGACAGGAGCGTCGGGCCTTGTTCCAGACTAGCCTTCGGCCGAAGGGGACGTGGTGGCCACCGGGACGCTCAGCCTGGACTGCTCCAACCCCAGACTAGACTTTGGCTGAAGGGGACGTGGTGGCCGCTGGGATGCTCGGTCTGGACTGCTCGGGACCGTGGACGAGACTTCGGCTGAAGGGGACATGGTAGCCGCCGGGACGCTCAGCCTGGACCGCTCCGACCTTCTCCACATCAGCAACAGGCCAGCTGACTTCTCCTCGCCCTGTGTGGTTCCTGGAATCACACACACATGTCCTCCAACAGCTTTTCCTTTGTGTTCGCAGCTCGGCTGACCGCTGGCGCCGAGATGCAGGCTTTCGGGCTGTCGGCTCCGGACACGCCTGCCTCGCTGAGCTTCACCCCTGCTCGCTCCTGACGTCCAGCCTTGGGCGTGCGACTCTTCCTCACACCTGAGCACGGCGAGGCCGTTGCCGGGCTATGTACTGGCCTCGTGTCCACACTGTGCTGTCTCCGGGACGAGGGCGCCCGCGGGAAGGTACGGTTGTCGGCAGAGCCGTCGTCACCCACGCGTCTGTTAGGTCTGCCGTCTTGTATGGGTGCCGACTGCGGTGCCATCCACGATCACTGGGCACAGATCACCGCAAAAATCCAATAATGGAACAGTTTTAGATCCCGCGAGTCACCAGACTGTGACAGAGACAGGAAGGGAGCAGCTGCCGTCAGGACTCGGGCGCTGACGCCGGGTGGCCCCAAAACTTCCATCTGGGGCGCCTGGGTGGCTCAGTGGGTTAAGCCTCCGCCTTCGGCTCAGGTCATGTTCTGAGCAGAGAGCCCGCTTCCTCCTCTCTCTCTGCCTGCTTCTCTGCCTACTTGAGATCTTTGTGTCAATAAATAAATATATCTTTAAAAAAACAAAAAAAACCTTCCATCTGTAAAAACCCAGTGGTGGCAAAGCGTCACACGAGACGAAGTCCACCTGAAATTAAAATGTTTGATGCCTAGACTATTTCTCAAACCAATTAAATCACAATCTCTTGTAGGGAGACTTAAGGCACTGAATTTTTTTTTCAAATTCCCCAGCTGATTCCAATGTGCAGCTGAGAGTGAGAACTCCTGCACAGATGTCCACGCTAAGGGGAACTTCAACCTAGTGAACACAGAGTCTTTGGGTATGGTTATTCAAACAATCAAACATTCGGGATGTATTTCCCCAAAAGGCCACAGTGAAACTGTCAAATGCCTTTACTGAAGACGCGACACAGGTGATGTCATTACTCGGACTGACCATTCAAGGAATTCGGACAAAAAGGACCTATCAGTCTGCCAGGACTTTCCTCTACTGAAGCAAGACTGTTGTGTGGTGTTCAGCAATTCTTTTTCTTTTAAGTTTTTTTTTTTTTAAGATTTTATTTATTTGACAGAGAGAAACACAGCCAGAGAAAGAGAACACAAGCAGGAGGAGTGAGAGAGGGAGAAGCAGGCTTCCTGCCAAGCAGGGAGCCCGATGTGGGACTCGATCCTGGAGACCTAGGATCATGACCTGAGCCGAAGGCAGTCGCCCAACCAACTGAGCCACCCAGGCGCCCCCAAGACTTTTTTTTAAAAAAGATTTTATTTATTTCAGAGAGAGAAACACAGCGAGAGAGGGAACACAAGCAGGGGGAGCGGCAGAGGGGGAAGTAGGCTTCCCGCCGAGCAGGGAGCCCGATGTGGGGCTTAACGACTGAGCCCCCCAGGCGCCCCTCTTTTAAGATTTTAGTTACTTTTTTGACAGAGAGAGAGAAACAGAGATAGCAAGAGAGAACATGAGTGGGGAAGAGAGGGAGAAGCAGCTAGGAGCCTGACGTGGGACTCGATCCCAGAACCCTGGGACCATGGCCTGAGCTGAAGGCAGACGCTTAACAACTGAGCCACCCAGGCGCCCCAGCAATTCTTCTTCTAAACCAGTGGTTCTCAACTGGGGCAATTTTCCCCGGGGGGAAATTTAGACTGTTCTAAATCCTGAGTCCTAGAGGAAAAATTCGATTCATGGAGACTACTCTCTCTGCTTTCATAATTTTAGTTTGAAAAAACAGAATTTGTTATGCTGCTTCCTATAATCCTCATTATATCTACTTCCCCAAACTCGGGCCTTGAAGTAAAGGCATTTCCTTGAAACACATGTCATGACAACTTGGAAGAAGCTAGGTGCTTTTGCTGGAAACAACCTGCACGCACTCTCCCCATGGTAAGGGAGCAAGTGACAGTGCGACGGCCTGACTCTCCAACAGAGCAGGCAAAGGGAGGGAGCCGGGAGGGCCGAGGGCCGAGGGCCGAGGACCGTGTCCGAGGCTGGGGGCACCCTGCATCCTCAAAACGCTGAACCTGTGAAATTCTTCAAGAGCCGGACCTGAGACCAGTGAAACATCTGAGAGGTTCTGAAGGCTTCCCAGAAGGCACATTACATGACCACGCAGGCCCAGCTGTAACACCCTACAGCTTTAGGGGTCAGGGATACACCTAGGTCGGGCTCAACCCAAGTGTGCATTTAGGGTTCTGAGGTGGGAATGCGTGAAGACAAAGAAAAGGACAGAAAATAATCTGGTCTCTGGTGGTGCCTATGTCCAGGTAACTTTCTTTTTCAGATTTTGATTTGTAATGTTATTAACAGTAATTAGCAATATTAGTAATACTGCTTATGTAATAAAAACTGTCCAAAGTTCAGTAAGGTGTTCATGTTAAAACAGTGTTTCTGGTGGCCCCTGGGTGGCTCAGTTGGTTAGACAACTGCCTTCGGCTCAGGTCATGATCCCGGGAACCCGGGATCTGGTCCCACATCGGGTTCCCTGCTCGGCGGGAGGCCTGCTTCTCCTCTCTCACTCCCCCTGCTTGTGTTCCCTCTCTGGCTGTGTTTCTCTCTGTCAAATAAATAAAATCTTAAAAAAAAAAAAAAAATAAAACAGTGTTTCTTTGAGACCTAAGCAAAACCATTTTTTTAAAAGATTTTATTTATTTATTTCAGAGAGAGAGAGAGAGATCACAAGTAGGCAGAGAGGCAGGCAGAGAGAGAGGAGGAAGCAGGCTCCCTGCTGAGCAGAGAGCCCGATGTGGGCCTGGATCCCAGGACCCTGAGATCATGACCTGAGCCGAAGGCAGAGGCTTTAACCCACTGAGCCACCCAGGCGCCCCCTAAGCAAGACCATTTTTACAGTGAGATGATAAAAACAGACATCAGGATGCATATAAGATTCTTCAACTGCAACACTGTTTCTAATATTAAAATGGAAAGAACCTATGTAGCTGTCACCAGGGGACGCGCAGCGCGGCCCTCCAATGAGACACAACGCCTCTGTTTAACAACAGAACAATGCTGGGAGCCCTCTGCATACTGATGAAAAAAAATCTCCAGTATGTATTAAGTCGGGGAGAAAAAGCACAGAACACTGTATAGTTAGTGATCACTTGTGTACAAGAGGTGAAAATATATATACAATTTGTTTCTAAAAAGGTCCAGATTTTGAAGTATAGACAAAAATTGAGAATACTGGTTGCTTTCAGGGAGAAGGAACGGGTTCCGGTGGGGGCAGGAAAAGGGAGCGTGGTGTCTTGTGTACTTTTTGAATCTGAACAGGCTGCTATTACTAATCAAAGAGTAAATTTTACAAAATTAAATCAGCAAACCCTTAGTGGGATCCTTTAAAGCTAACACATGCTTTTCTGCCTGGATTACACTTCTGTGGGTAGAAAACTGCCATATCCATGTGTGTAGAGACTGTAGAGACTGAAGGTAAGTAGAAGTAGTGGGTCCTTACCCAAACCCCACATCTAAGTCCACGTCAAGACTGATAAGCCCTTTGGATTCTCAGGTGAGTATCTCTCACATAATATTTTCTACAGGAAAAAAAACATTGTTTTAAGCTCATACAAGTCTTTTTTCCCTTTTCTCAGGCCCAAGTTTCCTACCTGTAAAACAAAGGCACTCCCGTTTTGTTTTCCAGACATTTCCCTCCCTAGGTAATCTAACTCTTATCAATTTAAGGGCAATGACAGCGCTAACATACAAAAGAGATAAAAGGGCCGAGCTGGTCCAAGCAGAAGGAAGCCCCTGCGCTGATGTTCCCTCCAGGGACTCAAGCACACTGGAGAATAACCTGGGGCTCCAGCGACAGACAGTACGACTACCATAGTACTGACACTTGCTGTGAGTCAGGGACTGCTCGAAGCGCTTGATGGGAATGAACTCAGTTTCCCTTTACAACAATTCTACAATGTAAGTTAATATCTCCAATTTACAGACAAAGGAAACAGAGTGACAAGTATGGCAGACTCCAGAATGCAAGTGCTGAAATCCTACTTCATGGCTGTATGACCTTGAGCCAGTTACTTCAAACTTTGTGTGGCCGTTTCATTTCTACAACGGAGGTAAGTGTAGCGCCTGCATCTCTGGTCACTCCCGCCCAGGCTCCGCCCCCACGCAGTCTGGAGCAACCCGCCACCTGAACCATCGTTTAAAATCTCAAAATTTCAGACTTCTTCCTTGTTAAATAGGAAATTGAGACTACTAGGCTTACAAAGCATTTACCCCACAACCTGGCAAATGTAAAGTCAACCATGATATTCTAGTCGACCTTTTTCTTTAAAAATGTCCTTCAACATGTGAAACCTTATTTTGAAGTTTGCAGTTAGGAGGTTTTCCTGCCTATCGGTGCTGCATTTGGATAACACCCCAGCAAGGAAGCGCCACGAAATACATGTTTAATTGCTTTTGTTCGAGGAGGAGAGTCTGTAGGCCGCTTAGCGAAGACTGCATGCGGGGCCCTGGCGCCCAGCTGTCTGGTTACAGCTTGAGGCCTGATGGCAGAGGCAGGCCGCAGGGAGATACTGGAAATCCAGGCAGCTCTGGGAATGGGCATCACTTTTCTTGGGGCAAACTTTCAGCTGAACCACAGCCTCCTTGGATTAAAGCACAGAGGCGCCTGTGTGGCACAGTCGGTTAAGCATCATGATTCCGGCTCAGGTCGTGATCCCAGGGTCTAGGGATCGAGTCCTGCGTCTGGCTCCCTGCTCAGCACGGGGTCTGCGTGTCCCTCTCCCTCTGCTCATTCCCCTCCCTGCCCCCCTCGTGCTCTCGCAAATCCATCCATCCATCCATCAAACCTTAAAAACAGAACATACTCTTGCATTAAAGCACAGAACCACAATCCATGGTACGTACTCTGGAGCTTACAGGATTTCGCTGTCCTTTCCGCATTAGTTTCCAGCTGCTGTGACAAGTCGTCACCAACTCAGTGGCACAGAACGACCCAAATCTGCCACCTCCAAGCTCTTGGTTTAGAAGTCCAAAAGTAAAGTGTATACGTGCAGTTGTGTTTTTTCTGGATGCTCCAGCAGAGAACCTGGTTTTGTGACTTATGCACTTTAAAGACTGCTCTTTTATCTTCAAAGCCTGCAACATCTGCTCAAGCCTCTGTCACGTGGCGGCAGTCAGATGCTGACTCCACTGTCTCATCGCCCATCTTTCCACAACTCTTACACTTTCAGTGGGCCTACCACATAATCCAGGATAATCTCCCCATTTTAAGGTTAGCTGATCAGCAAACTTAATTCCATCTGTGTCCTTAATTCCCTCTTGCCATGTAACATACATACAGGTTCCAGGGACTGGGCCATGAGCATCCTTGGGAGACCATGATTCCGCCTTCCATACCTTCCTTGGGTCAAGGAATTCAGGTTTCATTCATTCAATACAGTCATTTTACTGAGTACTTAATATGGTTTAGGAGGTACTTGGGCTTATACAAAAGAACAGGCTTATACAGAAGAATCTTGTCTGGGTACCACACTTAACTGACAATTCATGAAAGCAAGATGAATGTAGGGACCAAAAGTAAGCAACTTTCTTTATATATGGGTATAGTGGAATTCATTAAGTGTCTTTTATTTTTTTTTTTAAGATTTTATTTATTTATTTGACAGAGAGAAACACAGCTAGAGAGGGAATACAAGCAGGGGGAATGAGAGAGGGAGAAGCAGGCCTCCCGACGAGCGGGGAGCCCGATGTGGGGCTCAATCCTGGGACTCCGGAATCATTACCTGAGCTGAAGGCAGTCGCCCAACCTACTGAGCCACCCAGGTGCCCCTTAAGTGTCTTTTCTTCATAGCATATGTACTTATGTTGGTGATAACAAATTTTTTTTTACTGTGAAGACAATGTGGTATAGTGAAAAAGGTTTTTAGAACAGGCAGGGTGAATTCTTTTTTTTTTTTTTTTTTAAAGATTTTACTTATTTGAGAGTGAGCGTGCACAAACACGAGTGGGGCAAGGGGCAGAGGGACAAGCTGACTCCAGGGCTCAATCCTAGAACCCTGAGATCATGACCTGAGCAGAAGTCAGATGCTTAACGGACTGAGCCACCCAGGCGCCCCAAGCAAAGTTAAATCTAAAGATAAAGTTCCTGGACTTCTCTGCGCCTCAGGCACCTCATCTGTAAAATGAATTAGGATGATCTACCTCAAGCATTATTAAAGCCGGAAAGGCTGTTCTCCTGCCATGGCACTCCTCAAATGTTAACTCTCTTTCCCTTCTCAGGTTTCCACTACTTACACTGCGCTAGGGCTATAAAAGTATACACAAGAACTGTGAGACCTAGTCCCTGTCACCAAATTAAAAATGTTGGTAGGGTAACACATTTGCATATGGGACACAATTAAAGAAAGATCAAAGTAAACTTAGATGGGCTCCATGAAAGAGCTGAGACTTAACACATGGTCAGGAAAAGCAAATATCCCGCTAGGTCATTAAAACTGATGTCCTCTTTACCTTAAAAAATACAAAGCAAGCAAACAAACCCTGACCTGCATCCATCAGAATGTGGAAAGCGGGTATGTGTACTTGGACCTTAGAGCTTGAACAGGGCTTTGAGGTCAATGTAGTAGAGTGATTTTCAAACCACTGCCTGGACCCCTACAAGTCCACAGAAGTGAAGGCAAGCGAAACCCAAGGGGACAGATCCCTCCGGGGGTGTATCTTGCTTTACCCTTTGGGTCTAACTACCAGACTGGGCAGACTTCGGATTCTGACAGTGCATAGTTCTCCTGAATTCCCTCCTAAGAAAAAGTAGGTGTCGGTGCAGAAGGCCGCAGAAACCCGCCAGGGTCGGATCGCGCCGCTCGGAAGCAGCCGGAGAGCAGGGCCCACGGTCAGCGGCCGGCACACAGCCGACCCGCGCCGCCAGGGCCGGGAGCCGGAGCGCCCTCCGCTTGGCGGACAGCAGCTCACCAACTCCGAAGGCCTGCTGGGGCTCCACCAATTTTTATGTGCACGTTTTCGTTTCTTTCCGATAAATAACGATCGAAAGCAACTTTCCGAAGGACACGCAAGACGGGGCAGACCGAGCCCAGCCCTGAGCCAGAAATACGTGGCTTCCTCGCCGTCCGCCTCGGAGCTGCCTGACCCCGCCGAGGGGAACGCGCGGAAGCGCCCCAGCGCGCGTGCGGGAGACCGCGCCGTCCCCGAGCCCCCGGGCCGCGCTCCACCACACGCCGAGCAGGGTTGCCGGCGCGGCCAAGTCCGCCCCGCGGAGCCCCGAACGGAGCCCCCAGGACAGCCGCCGGCCGCAGCGCCCCCCGCTCCCTACCTGGCGGGGGCTCGGATCCCGCTCTCTGCCCGCGAGCGCCGGCTCCTTCCCCGGCCAGGGTCCTGGGACCGCCCGCTGCACGCCCCGCCGACGCCCGGCCGCTCGTCGCGCCGCCCGCAGAAGCCAGCGAGCTCGGGCCGGTCGGCAGGAAGCTGCTCAGCGCGCAGCCGCCGCGGCGTCCACCCGCCGGCCAGCGCAGGGGAGCCGGGCCGCCCGCCGCGCGCCCACCGCGGCCCGGCGGCAGAGCGCGGAAGCCAGCGGCGGGGGCGCGGCGAGGCGGCCGCGGCGGTGCGTCGTCCCGGGCCTCCGCCCGCCCCGGCCCGGCTGCAGCCCTCACGGCGGCCCCGCCGCGGCGCCGCGCCTCCCCCTTCCCGCTCCCGCGGCGGCCGGAATGGAACGGTCCGGCGGGGGGGATTGTGGGAGGCGCACGCGCGAGGGGCGGAGGGCATGTGGGGGGGCGGCGGCGGCGGCGGCGGCGGCCGTGGCGGCGGTTGGTGGCCGTGGGGGCGGGGAAGGGGGGGAGGAAAGAAGAGGCGGTGGAGGAGGAGGAGGCTGGGGCTCGCGCCGCCGAAGGTACGCGTGAGGGCCCGCGCCCGGCCGCCCTGACAGGGGCCGAGGGGGAGAGGGGCAGCGTGCGAGCGGGCGCCCCCGAGCGAGCGCCGACGGGCCGAAGGCGGGGGTCGGGGGCGAGCGAGCGGCGAGCCCGGACACCGTCCAGCGCGGGCGGGCGGGCGGGCGTGCGCGCTCAGCCGCCGAGTCGGGGGCGGGGGAGCCGCGGGGAGGCGGGGGGCGCGCGGCGCCCTTCGCTCGCGCCCGCCCTCCCTCCCGAGCCGCGGCCGCCGCCGCCGCTCTGCCGCCGCCGCTCCCGCCGCCATTTTGGGTTCGCTTTGCGGAGGGGGAGACGATCCCCGTCTCGGTTGCGGGACCGCCTCCCCTCGGCGGCCCCGGCTCAGTCGCACGCCTTTGCCTTCTCCTGGCTCGCGTTTCTGCCCGTCCGCGCCCCCGCGGGCCGCTTCCTGACGAGCGGCAGGGATCCGCCGCCGAGCCGGGGCCGCGGAGGAGCCTGCTGGCGGCCGCCCCCCTTCCCACTTCCCTGCACTCTCCTCCCGCCCGGCCTCGGCCTCCGACACGGTGAGCAGAGCCGCCCGCCGAGGCTTCGGGCCTAAGTGCTCGGCGAGCGAGGCGAGCCTGGGCGGCGCGGGCGCCCCTGTCACCTCCCGGACCGGGACCTCCGGGAGAGCGGGGGTGGGGGAGGGGAGGGAGGGAGGGGATCCTGAGCGGACCGGGAAGTCCCTCCCGGCGGGGGGGAAGGGGTGTCCCTGCCGGGCGGGCTCCGGGCCTGGGGGAGGGGGCGGGCGGGCGGAGGCGGAGCCGCCGCGCCCGTGACAGGTTAGTTGGCGCGCGGCGGAGGGGCGGCCGAGCATCCCCCCCCGGGTCCGGGGACGGGGGGCCCCGGCGGGGGGCTGGGCGCGGCCCGCGCCGGGGGCGGGAGCCGGACGCGTGTGGCTGGGGAGTTGGGGCCGGGCACGACGCGGCTTGGGTCTGGAGGGCAGATGGTGTGCGGCTGCCGGCGGGAGCGTGTTCCGGAAGAGTTGGCCCGGGTGTGCGCGAGTGTGCCGGAGTGCCCCGCGCCACTTCCCTCCTCCCGCCGACACGCGTGTGCCCCGGAGAGGCCGGCCCGGGAAGGGGAGTCATGGCGGTGCCGCTCACGGCCGAGCGTGTGTGTGTGTGCGGCCGGGCACGGGGACTGTCGTGCCGGGGCGCAGCCCCGAGTGTGCGGGACCCCCCGTGGGAGACAGCTGCCGCGAGGCCGGGAGGATGGGTGGCCTTGGTGCTGGCCACGCTTACCGCGGAGTAGGGCTGCTGTGCTGCTCAGAACGCGGCCTCTGTTTCTTTGTGGTCCTGCCTCTCTGCGCGCTGGGGTAGATGTCTTCTCCCGTTTACCAAGGAGGAAATGGAGGCAGGAAGACATCCTTTCTCCAAGGTCACACTTGAAGTTGGTGGCCGAGACTCGACCCAGGTATTGTGACAGCTTGTCCAGCAGTGCTTTCCCCGCAGCCTGGGGCCTCTCCGCAGGTCTTGTCAGACCTATCCCGGTTTCCCGCAAAGATGAGGGCCTGTGCGCCTGGCTGGCCCGTACCTGCCGGGGAGCGACCGTGCGCGCGTTCGGGCGGATGCTGGGGTGGCCCGGCCCGCGCGGCCCCAGGAAGCGGGCATCTGCCACTAGGTTGTTTCTTGCTTGTGGGGGAATCAAAGCATTTCTGACACTCACCTGGTGTATTTGAGGAAGGGGTGTCTGTAGGAGGGCCTGACCGCTTCACTTTGGATCTGTGGGAGGGAGGACCTTCTTTCATTCATTCAACAGATGTTTACTGAGTAATTATTCAGTAAGTGGTCCCAGCCTTGGGGTGACAGTCATCAAGGTGACCCCATTGAAGCCACCTGGGCGCATCTGAGAGGCCGTGCCTTGGCAGTGGAAGGTTAAGTCCAGCAAAGAGGACGAGCCAGTGTTGGAATTGAAACTAAAACTTTCCTAAAAAGTCTCTTCAGTTTGGAGGGATTTACATATCCCAGATATTTTTATATGGAAGGATACAAGTCTCTATTAGTCTACAAGCACAGCGAGTTTGTGACACACTGTGCCTTCTTTTGCATTTAATTTTGACATTTATGAATAAACTCTTTTGGGCATCTTGGAATTGTCGCTACCCATTCCTGTGGATGGTGGAACTTTCTGGCCTGGCTGAGAGTTCTTTAAAGACTAATTTTGCAGTAAGGATCCCGTCAGTGAATACAAGGGGAAAGTACTTGAACGGAGGCAGCGTAACTGTATATTTCTGGAAAATAGAGTATTTTTGTGATACACTAGATTAGTAGTTCTTAAAGGTTTTATGGGTCACTCCTCCTTCTGAGACTCTGAGGAAAGACCGTCCTGTTAACTGAGCGTGAGCACAGCCACACAAACGGCACAATTTCAGGAACTTAAACTGTGATGAAGTAGAACCTTTTCATATTTAGGTCTCATTTGAAAGCCTTTTAAGAAACAGACCTTTGGAGATGAAGATGTATGCGTTTCAGGTGAAAAATTCTGTGACAGGTTTTGGTGTGCCGAAAGCAAGGAGAATTTTAAGGTCATGTCTTTTATTTTTTAATCTTTATTCTTTATGTACTCCTTTTTGCAGTGTTAACACATCATTCTGAATTAGGTGGTAGGAAAATACATTCCTCAAATGTTTATAGCCTTATTCTTATTCTTTTTTATTTATTTTTAAACCCCTCTTTCCAGTTTTGCATTGGGACTGAAGCTTCTGAAGCTCATTTTCTGGCGTTTTAAGTTACGTATGACAAACATTATTGACTGAATTCTATGCAGGAGACACAAAGATGAGTATTACATGGCCTCTGTCCTTGGACAGATTCTAATCCATTTGAAGCTAAGAATCTGTGATGGTGGTGGTTTTCAGAAGGACAAGGAGAGGGAAGAATATTCCTAGAAGTTGAGGTTTCATGACTTAACTGCACAGTTTTTGCCATTAGTAATTCTTAGGAAGCTATGGAGTCTTCTCATTCTCTGTGCAACTTTGTAGCTGTGAAATGTGTTTTGGTAGCATCTGGTGGTTTTGAAGAGGACCATCGCTTGGTTACTTTCCTTCTCTTGTTTTCAAGGTATTTCTGTAGTGAGTTTGTAACAAAGGTCTTACTGTCTTTGGGGGGGCGGGTGTACCTGCATCGAGGAAATGCTCCTAGGGTAAAATGCCGTCGCTCTTTCACAGACTACCTATGAATCTAGTACTAGATGTTTAAAATAATTACTCCGTTTTTTAAAAAACAAATTCAGAAAGGTTTTGATAGCACAGATTACAGGATTTGGTGAGAGAATGGAAAGATCTGAAGAAAAAATGGTGTGATTGTCTCTTCTCTTTATTGTCATGGCCTCTGTGAAAGAATGTGAAAAGCTTAATATTTTCTCCAATTTTTAACTTGGATAGTAAATTTGTGGGTTTTTTAAGTAACATGTTTTTCACATATGTGTAGTTTGTATCTATCCATATAGATACATATTTATATGGTCTTGGGTGGATGAGCTATTTCATAATTTAAGAAATAATGCTTGTAATAATTACAAAAAATATTCAGGACCTTTAAGGATCAGGTAATGAAAGCAATTTTCATGTCATATTTTTGAGTTGTGTTCTGAAATATGGAGCATAACTTTATTCCTATATATCTTGCTAAGCATTGTGTCTTGATGGTATTAGCAGAACCGTAAGTCTTCTTCCAGGCCTTACACATAAGGAAGTGGCCGCGTTCAGTCCTGTCAGAATGACTGCGTGTGCACAGTGGAGAAGTTTCACCGTGTCTGTAGGTGATGCATCGGTAGTTAAGAATTTCATGTTGCTGTTTGAAACATGTGTTGGTCTGAGTTGTTTAAAGGTAACATACAGTTTTACAGATGTCTGCCTTGAAGTCTACTTTGTGTCAGCCTTTCTAGAAGCATGAGATGTCTTAAACCTAGTTGCTATAAGAGAGGGAAGCGGAAATAATTTCTGTTTTATTTTGCTATTTTTTAAAATTACTTTTTAAATTTCTTTTAATGTTTTTGTTTTTGTTTATATTGTTTTGTATGGAGAGGTTAGCTTTTCAAACTTAGGATTTGTCTTCTTAGTTAATGATAACTGTCAGTCTTACATTTCATGTCTAAATGACTGCCTCATTGGGGGTGGTATGGCCGTGCGATGTTCATACAACATAATAAATTATAGATTTAAGCGGTGACAGAAATGTAATAACCTTGTTATTTCAAGAGTTGTATTGCCTATGTTGAACATCTAACTTTTGTATATTTGAGGAATCTATAGAATTTATTTTAGCATTAATTGGTTTTGCTTTTCATAGTTTTTAGTCCTTTGCTCTCAGACATACACAAGTTGACAGGATTGTGTACTTTTTCCGTTTTATTTTGTTCATTTTTTAAATGTGGGAAATTTCAAACATGCAGAAATGAAGAGAATAGTGTAGCGAGTTCTTCTGTACTCACTGGCTTCAGCGGTGGGTACCACCCAGCTACCACCCTTTCCCCCCCCTGCTGCCTCTGCCACCTCGCCTCCCCTGCTTTGCTTATTTCGAAGCAGATCTTTCAGATAATAAATAATTTCATTCATAAATACTTCAATGTATGCATTCTGTTTACACTTCAATGGGAAATATTTCTCCATAGTTAGAGGCCTGTGTAACTTTTTAAATAAAAGTGATGATAAGTGGAATTAAACTACTTCTAATCCATTTTACCTGTCAGTAAGGATTCCCTCTGCAAACTATAAGAAACGAACAGAATAGAATTCACCTCACTGCTTTTTAGGTGTTTGCATTGAAAAATGCAAACAGTTCCTGTGTTTGCCAGAAAAGCTTATCAGCTTTTTTCTAATATACAAGTGAGAAATAATGTGTCTCTTACAGTCCTTTTTTTTTTTAAGTGATAGTAACAAGACGCTAAAAACATTTTTGAGTTCTTGTTCTTTATTTTCTAACTGTATCTAATTACTACAAGGAAATCAGGTAGTACTGGTGATGTTGAACAGGAGCTGAAATTGGTCTTGAATCAGCTTGAACAGTATGGAATAACATTGTTTTGAATTTTGAAATTTTAATTGTGAACATTTGAAAGTCCATACCATTGCTTCAGTTGTTAAAGACAAACATTGGTAATCATGATGAGTATGGAAACATTGTAGAAAAAGAAAGTAAATATTCCTCTTGTTATAAAGATAAATGTAGAGATTTGAAGTGATTGCTAGTAAAGTAGAAATTAGCCTTCAATAAAAGGCTGACAGATTATGAATGTGAGTTCTATCACTAGTGAAACTTGGGTTAACTTATCTTTTGTTATATCTTATGTTCTAGTTCCACGGTAAAGAAATCATGAATCTTTGACGTGTTTTTATATTTTGTTTTATCTCTTCCACACTAGACACCAAGTCTCTCTTCTCATTCCATCTCTTTTGTCCCAAGACCCCCAGGTGGACAGCGTCAGATTAGAAAGTAGCCGTATTGTCGGCTTCTTGTTATAAGGGATGTTATTTAAAATATGGAAGAGCTATTCCTTATGATACGGTTTTTTTAATGCAGCACTGCTGAAAATGGAAGCACCAGAATTTATTTATTTATTTATTTATTTATTTATTTATAAGATTTTATTTATTTAACAGAGAGAAACACAGCCAGAGAGGGAACACAAGCAGGGGGAGTGAGAGAGGGAGAAGAAGCAGGCTTCCTGCCGAGCAGGGAGCCCGATGTGGGGCTCGATTCCGGGTCTCCGCGATCATGACCTGAGCCGAAGGCAGTCGCTCAACCAACTGAGCCACCCAGGTGCCCCGAAAGCACCAGAATTTAAATGTTTACTAATATAAGAAGCTTAAGTAGGGCTGAATGGAGAGAATTTAAAAGATTGTCTTTGAATGACAAAACTGCTAACTCTGACATTTGAGGAAATAGAGCAAATCAGTCATGTGTAGTAATTCTTGAGTAAACAGCATTATATGTGGTATAAAGGTCTTCAGAGAAGATTGGAGGGTATAAATCTGAAGTATAGATTACATTAAGTGAAGTGATAACACAATAGGAAGTTAAAATTTAGATGCAGAAGCATATCAAAGAAAAAAATAATCACCTTGCAACTACAAGGAGATATTTAAGTTAAGTGTGTGTGTGTGTGTATAGAGAAAACTGTTCCGTAACTGTAGATAAAGTCAGGAGTTTAATTCTGCTTAATACGTATTCTTCTGCGGCACCTGGGTGGCCCAGTTGGTTGAGCACCCGACTCCCCATCTCAGCTCGGGTTTTGACCTCCACCGTACTGGGCCTGGAGCCTACTTTAAAAAGACAAATAAAAACAAGTGTTCTTTCTGTTCATCTCCCGTTCAACCAGCTAACATTTTTCTGATGCCTATCTCATTTCCATTTCTGTACTTAGGTGTTGGGAGAGAAGATTTTTTTTTTCTGCCTCAGAAAGTAGTGAGTCTAGTAAGAGGAACATCAAATTGACAGATATACTATAATATACGATGTAGTACATTTCTCCCAGGTAGAGAAGGGGGAAATGTATTAAATCTGTGGCAAGAAAGAAGAGGTTAAGGATAGCTTCCTGCAAGGGGGAAGAGCCAGGTCTTAAAGAATAAATATGAGTCACTCAGTAAGGCTTAGAGGGGGCTTTCTCGGTAGGGGAAGATCATCTATAAAGGTATAACAATGAAAATAACATGGCAGAAGGAGTTTGGGAACTGTAATTTGGATCTGTACTTTATGCCTATTTTCCTAGGATTTCCTAGGTCTTTAATACTATGTAAGGTTGGGTTTTGTACTTAGAGATCATCAACAGAACAAAGGTGGAACTGCTTCGACAAAGTAGTACTATGCTGTTAGTGTTAGAGTTTAGTTCTTTTATTATTAATTTTTATTTTTATCCATAACACAGGCACCCTATCCTTCCCCCCCACCTCCCAGCAACCCTCAGTTTGTTTCCCAAGATTAAGAGTCTCTTATGGTTTGTCTCTCTCCCCAGTCCCATCTTGTTTCATTTTCTCCTTCCCCCCATGAACCCCTGCCTTGCCTCAAATTCCTCATATTTGAGAGATCATGTGATAGTTGTCTTTCTCTGATTGACTTACTTACTTCACTCAGCGTAATACCCTCCAGTTCCATCCACGTCATTGCAAATGGCAGGATTTCATTCTTTTTGATGGCTGCATGGTATTCCATTGTGTGTGTGTGTGTGTGTGTGTGTGTGTGTGTGTGTGTTTCCCTTGTCTTCTTTATCCACTCACCTGTTGATGGACGTCTAGGTTCTTTCCACAGTCTGACTGTTGTGCACATTGCTGCTGTAAACATTAAGGTGCACGTGCCCCTTCGGATCACTACATCTGTATCTTTAGGGTGAATACCCAGTAGTGCGATTGCTGGGTCATAGGGTAGCCCTACTTTCAGCTTTTTTGAGGAATCGCCATACTGTTTTTGCAGAGTGGCTGCACCAGCTTACATTCCCATTAAAGGTTATTTCTAACAAAGATTACAATCAAGAAAATAATTATGTTTTAGTTACTTAAAAGACTTTTACTAGAACATACTCCACTCCTTCAACATTTCAGTTAATGTGGCATTGCTTATTATAATATGCACCCAGCCAAATAAAGATATTGTAGAATTGCTTTTCTTAATAGTGAACACATCTCCCAGCTTGCACTTTGGTATATTTCCCCCTCAATTTGCTGAAAATCCTAAATAGTGATTAAGATCATGGACTCAGAAATGGGATTGATTAGGCTCAGGTCCCAGTTTTGCTACTTTGTAATCTTCAGCAAAATACTTAGGGCCTTTGGTTTTCTTGACTGTAAGATGACGATAATATAGCATAGGGTTGCTTAAAGATTGTACTAGATAATATGTGAAGGGTACCTAGCATCATGCATGTTGTGTAGCAAGTACATAATACAGATTTGCTGTTATTACTAATTTCTTTTATTTACTAAAAAGAGAAAATTTTTTTAGGGAAGCAAATAACCTACCTTGTATATAATGCTTATAGGAGGTAAGAATATGCAAAATACATTTTGAAAGTAGATATACCCAATATATATGTGTATATATATATATATATATATTTTTTTTTTTTTTAAAGATTTTATTTATTTGACAGAGAGAAACACAGCCAGAGGGGGAACACAAGCAGGGGGAGTGAGAGAGGGAGAAGCAGGCTTCCTGCTGAGCAGGGAGCCCTATGTGGAACTTGATCCTGGGTCTCCAGGATCATGACCTGAGCCGAGGGCAGTCGCTTAACCAACTGAACCACCCAGGCTCCCCTGTATGTATTTTTTCTAATTCTCAAATTATGTTATCTTATTTTCCTCACCTATGAATTCTGCTTTTATGTTCTCCCACCTAACTCCAGACTACACCTTTTTTTTTTTTAAATATGTTTAAGTAATCTCTGCATAGACCCAGCATGGGACTCAAACTTACAACCCCGAGATCAAGAGTCGCATGCTTTATCAACTGAGCCAGGGGCCCCAAGACTAGGCTTTTTATGTTTGGCTGCTCCTTCTTACTTAATCAAGTACTTGTCTCCAACGTGAACAGGAATATATCTTTCGGTGTGAAAGTTTTTAGAGTGGAGAAACTTGAGTCCTTGAACTGAATTGGGTTTAGTTAGGACAGTTCTCTATGTATTTCTTTTTAAAGAGTTTGTTTATTTCAGAGAGAGCATGCATGCACATGGTGGAGGAAGATGGAGAAGCAGACTCTCTGCTGAGCAGGAAGTCCCATGTGGGGCTCACTTCCAGGACCCCGAGATCATGACCTGAGCTGAAGGCAGATGCTTCACCGGCTGAGCCCCCCAGGCGTTCCAGGACAGTTCTCTTTTTAAATCTGATCAGCACTTTGATTTTTAGAAGTGCATTGTAGGAAGCCTAGGTGGCCCAGTCGGTGAAGCCTCTGCCTTCTGCTCAGGTCATGATCTCGGGGTCCTGGGATCGAGTCCCACATTGGGCTCTCTGCTCAGCGGGGAGCCTGTTTTTCCCTCTGCTTGTGCTTTCTCTCACAGAAACAAACAAACAAATAAAATCTTAAAAACAAAAACAAAAAAAAGCCCAGTGTATTCTTCCAAAGCAGAATCCATTGCTTTCACTAAACCACCTCAGTTTATTGAGTGTTTATTATGTGCTAGACTTTAAGACATAGTGAAGAATGAACAAAATAAGATCCTTGGGCATTTTCATTTTACTCTTCCAGAACAAGATGTTTTAGTACTGCTGTAACGTGCGACCATTATATTATATGGTTCGAGCAGGTGTTGTAAAGGTTTCTGAAAGAATGCCTTGGGATATGACTAGTTTGTGCCAGAACAAGTCAGTTCTGGGACAAAAAGCTCTTCCTCCTGAGGATCTTTATTATGTGCCTGTGTTTTATCGAGGCAGTCTACTGTATAGTCAGTCCTTTGGGATATCAGTAGATTAAGTCCTTTCTTCAGAGTCAAATAAAAATTAAAACCAGCATTCTGTCTCCTGCGCTTTTTAACAGAAGGAATATATATATCTTTCATTCAGTAAATATTAATTGTATGCTTGACGTTACACCGGGTACTGTTCTAAGGCCCGGGGGCACAGCAGCGAAAAAAGCAGTCCAGAAGCACTGCTTTCAGGGGCACCTGGGTGGCTCAGTCGGGACAGCCTGCAACTTTGATCTCTTCAGTTCGAGCCCCGCATTCGGTGTAGAGATTATTTTTAAAAAGTTACTGGTGCTCATTTTTTAGTAACATATTAAATAAGTGGATATAATATCATAGTATTTCCACAGTGTTGCAAGGGCATGCAGTGTCAGGGAAGCCCTTTGAGGCAGTAGTACTCGAGTGCAGACCTGAATGGTAAGAAGCCCCCCATGCAGCCGTCTGGGGTGTGAGCATAAGTCCCGAGGCAGTAGTGTGTTTGATGTGTTTAAGAAGTAGGAAAGGGCTGGACTGAGGAAGCAAGGTGGGGATGAACGATAGGAAATAGGTAGAAGAGCTAGCCAGGGGCTACATCACTGAGGGACCTAAAAGACCTAAGTGTCTAGATCTTATTCTACCTTTGGTAGGAACCTGTTTGGAGGTTTGAGCAGCGAAGTGACTTGATCTAACACACTTTGAAAGACAAGAATGATGCAGCCAGAGTGCCCAGTTAGGCCATTGTGATGTTTGAGGCAAGAGATGATTGTGAGTTGAACTTAGTGTGTTATCAGGGAGATGAATTAGCAATACATTTTTAAAGGTGGGGGAATGATGACTTGGATTGGCTCTGGGATCTGAGTAAAATGATGGCCTTAGCATTGGGTGCCATTTATTACAATTTGGAACACTGGGAGAGGCAGGTTGCAAGAGCGCAGAAATTAAGAATTTGGTTTGGATGTACTGACTTTGAGTTTTCTATTAAATGTTTCCGGTTGCGGTATTGAGTAGGAAGTTTGATATATAAATCTCAGGATTGGGGCGAGTATAGATCCAGTAGTTGATGAGGGTAGAGAGACGCGGTTTAGAGCCATGGGACTTGATGAGATTGCCTGGAGAGAGAGTGTAGATAGAGAAGAGATGAAGTTCTTGGGATGAATGGTGAGGTATTCTTTTTCTTTTTTTAAAGATTTTACTTATTTATATGACAGATCACAAGCGGGCAGAGAGCAGAGGAAACAGGCTCCCCGCCGAGCAGAGAGCCCGACGAGGGCCTCGTTCCCAGGACTCTGAGATCATGACCTGAGCTGAAGGCAGAGGCTTTAACCCACTGAGCCACCCAGGCGCCCGAATGTTGGGGTATTCTTGATGTTTAGAGCCATTTAATCAGTAATGCCATGGGTTGAAAGACTTGTGTGATGATTTTAGGAGTACTACTTTGTTAAGAAAAGTTAGCAGGTACTACTAAAGACATAGAGACAAAAATAAAATGATTGATGAACAGATTTACTTTTTATCTGTTGAATAGCTTTTTGATTGTGCTGCAGAGATGGGAACTCTCATTTTATATGAAACTAAATTACTCCGAAAAGACGGCCAGAATGGTCATTCCTTCCTAGATATCCATTGTGGAATGCAACATAAAGTTAAATAAATAAGTATATATTTATAAAACAGTGATGCCTGGTAGCTCAGTTGGAGTAGCATATAACTTTTGATCCCAGGGTGGTGAGTTTGAGCCCTATGTTGGATGTAGAAATCACTTAAATAAATGTTCAAAAATAACAGTAAAATAAGGAAGTATCAAAAGACACGAAGTTTCTTACCCATTCACATGATAATCATTCCTGGCTTTGAAAATTTAGAGTGAGATCAAGCTGCCTCCCATTTTCTTCTTTGGTCTATCACTGGGCATTGTTAAACCTTCCTTTAAACAAGGTGGTTTTTCATCTTCCAACTTAGTCAGCACATTAATATCTGAGATACATGTGTAAGATCTAATACTTGAAGGTATTAGGGCCTTAATATCATTTAGGTTGACGTGCTGCATATTCTGGGACATCTGGGTTTAGGTAGGATTTATTTAAATGTGTTTGCAGTGTCAAAAATGGAAAGGAATAGAAACTACAGACCAGATCACAGCATGTAGGTTATTTTGTGTCATTGATTCAAACCCCATCAGAAACCGTCTTGGCTTCTGCATCAAACACATACTTTCTTGCTTGAGAGCATGACCTCGCCCTTGCCGGCCCACCTCCACCACGGGACAGTAGGGCCCATCTGTGGAATGGGCACTGCGCCGAAACGGCCACTAGGCCTGGACTTCCTCAGTCCAGGAGGAGAAATTAATTCCAGAACATGAGGGAAAACATTTCTGATAACAACATATTCCCTAGGGTTTATCTGACATCTTGTTGCAAGTTTATAGAAATCACTGCAGAATTAAGGGTCCATCATGTGTGATTTCTTTTTCCCATGTCAAAGTCAGAATCCTCAGTTGTATGCATTACAGAGCCATTTCTCCTCCAGGTAAATGGTGTCCCTAAAAAAATACTGCCAAAAATTTCCCGATAGGTTAAATGTGATCTTCTTAAGTAGAAATTGAGATGTTTAAGAAGGTAGAATGATTTGGGATTCAGATAAGCCTCTAAAAATATTTCTAGATGAATCTGTTCCACGAAAATGTGGAAACTGTTCACGGAGACTTAGATGGTTCAAAATGGCTACTAGTTTCCTGGGTACTCATTCTGTACCTGACCTTAGAAGCTGGCCTCCAAAACAGGATCGTAACTTCGGCGGCGGCGGTCGTCATGGGCTGCATTAAGAATACAGTGAAATCTTGTCCCCTTTCCACAAAAGTGCATAAATATACATGAGAGTTTTGCTGTATGATTTGGGGGAGTTTATAGGTAGTTCTGGTTGTAGGCCAACACCCCTTGTTTCTTAGTCCTCTTTGTTATGAATGTTATGGAATGATGGTTGCATTCTTTACCTGTTCAACAGTGATTGCTGTTAAAAACAGAAGTAAATTCACATAAGGACAGTGGTACTTGTGGGGAGTGGTTTAAGTAAATCTTTGCTGGATTCATCTGGCCACCTACTTTTGCCCTTCACCATTTTAGCAATACAGTAATTTCTGGAGGATCATCGGTTAAAGCCGCATACTCATGTTAGAATGGCGTGCTGGATGTAAGAAAAGCATTTACTGTTCAAAATGGCTAAAATAGGGGCACCTGGGTGGCTCAGTTGGTTAAGCAACTGCCTTCGGCTCAGGTCATGATCCCGGAGACCCGGGATCAAGCCCCACATCGGGCTCCCTGCTCAGCAGGAAGCCTGCTTCTCCCTCTCTCACTCCCCCTGCTTGTGTTCCCTCTCTGGCTGTGTTTCTCTCTGTCAAATAAATAAAATCTTAAAAAAAAGAAATGGGTAAAATAGTAGCAAAGTGAGAATTATGTCTCTGTGCCCACCCTGATTGGCCTCCTTAGCTACATCGCACACACCTTTCTGAATGTAATTTCTAAACCAAACCTGGCGGTGTCCCTTGGCAGAGCAGACTGTTTAGCTCTTCCTTCAAGAGCCTGTCACTTCAGCTTCGTGCCGCACTGGCTGTCTTACCCTGTGCTTCAGCTGTTTGGAACCGTCATCTTTCCCAGACACAGTTCGTTTATATCCCTGACTTTCGTGTTCCTCCCAGCGCGTGGCTGCTTAGAGAACACCTGCCCATCTCCTGAGACAAAGTTCAAGTTGATGCTGTGAAGTCTTACCTGGCCACCTCCCCTCTTTCGGGGAGCAGTGTGCACTCAGTGTTCTCTGCCATATGCCTGGGGGTGGGATTGCTGGGCCACAGGGTAAGCATATTTCATGTTTCGTAAATACTGTCACAGTTTTCCAGACTGCTTGTATGACTTTGTAACTGTACCAGGAATGTATAGATGCTCCATTTGTCACATCTTCACCAACATTTGTTGTCACTCTTTTTAATTTTAGCCATTTTAGTGCGTAATAGTATTTCGTCGTGGTATTGATTTGCATTTCTGGGATTATTGGGAAGGTTGAGCATCTTTTAGTGCTTGTTGGATATTTGCGTATCTTTTTGGTAAAGTACCTGCTCTTAATGTATGTTCTGAATGCATTCCTTTTCTCCAGTATGTGTCTTGCAATAACATTAGCCAGTGTGTGGCTTGCCTTTTCACTCTCATGGTGGTTTCTTTTGATGAACAGAAGTTCATATTTTTTATTAAGCCCAATTTATCTTTTTTCCCCTTCTTAAAAAAAAAAGGATAGTGGTCTAGTTTGAAGAGAGAGGTAGTTAGGAGTGGGGGAAGTGGAGAATTGCTTATCAACAGGTGTGACGTTTCAGTCAAGCAGGGTGAAGCAGCCCTGGAGAGGGGCTGCGCGGCGTTGTCCCTGTGGTCACCAGTAACTGTCGCACACTGAAACATTTGTAAAGAGGGTAAATCTCACATTAAGTGTTCTTACCGCAATAAGATAATAGAAAAATGAAGATGTGTGTAATGTGCAGCATTGAATGGAAGTGAACAGGAGAGGAATGTTTTAATAAAATAGCGAGTCAGTAGTGGCATGTTGGAGTTGGAGAGTATGTCTGCTGTTATTTGGGTCACTTTGCTCAGTTGCGTGTAGACATGAACACAAGGCTTTGGGAGGTATGGACATTACTGCTAGCTATGTGTATTCCAGATCTTTTAAAAATACGTTTTTTTTTAAATACATTTTTATTGGTTTTTTTGCCTAATTATAGAACCAATACAAATTTTGTTAATAGGTCAAAAAATATGCATAGTTTTATTTCCTTTTTATTTCCAAACGTATACCCCTAAAGTAACCAGTGCCGTTAGCTGATGTATAACCACATGTACTTATTTCTGTATGCATACAAATACACATGGTTTTGGGGTTTCTTTTCCTAGTCCTTACACATAAAACATCGTGCTTGCTCTTTTACTGAAAAATGGCCGACATGGTTCTATATTTGTGCGTGTGTGAATATATATATATATATATATATATATATATATATATTTAATTTTTTTCCTGTGGCCACATTAAGCAGTGCTGTAATCATTTATTAGTGCTTTTATTTTTCTATGATAGGAGTAAAGTAAAATTGCTATTAAAGTCAAAAAGTATGTAAAACTTAAAAAATTGTCATAGATGCCGTAAGTATTGCTTTCCAAAATAAATAATGGAGGCCACTAGTGTTTATTTTCCTGTGTACTTTGCTAGTATTAGTTGTTATCAGTGTTTTAAATTTCAACCAAACCGATGAGTGAAAACTATCTTGTTTTAACTCATACCTCCCTGACTACTAATGATGTGGCGCCTCTTTTTATGTTTCTGTTTGATTATTTCCATTTCTTCTGTGATTGCCTGTGCACATTTCTTATATTACATCATTTCTTAATTACCAGTTTATAGAAAAACTCTTAACATTACTGATCTATTTTTTTAATGGTTTTTATTTATTTATTAGAGAGACACAGCCAGAGAGGAAACACAGGAGGGGGAGTGGGAGAGGGAGAAGCAGGCTTCCCACTGGGCAGGAGCCGCACGTGGGGCTTGATCCCAGGACTCTGGGATCATGACCTGAGCTGGAGGCAGATGCCCGACCGACTGAGCCACCCTGCTGCCCCTATAATGTTTTTATATAATCACATCTGTCAGTATTTTCCTTTATGGCATCTAGTTTTTTGATTTGCTTAAGAAGGTTTCTCTACAATAGGGTATAGATATAGTCACAAAAATCCTTCAGATCCTTCATTTTTGTATATAGCTCTTAAACCTATGAATATTAATGTGAAGAATGGATCTAACTTTGTTTTCTCCGAATGAATAGCCAGTTAAGTCAACATGTAGCAACATATGTCAGATAAACCAACTTGTTGCCATGTTGAAAGCTTCTAATCGAAAAAGTTTTTACAAGATTGCCATTGACCCATATTTTGTCTTTATACAAGGGAAGGAACCATTTCCACAAGGGACCTTATTTTGATTTGCCAGAAAATTTTTAAATGGCTTCATTGAGATTTGTGTTGTGTATAATTTACTGATTTAAAGTGTACAGTTCAGTGGTTCTTGGTATGGTTCACATAGTTATACGGCCATCAGCACTACCTAATCTTAGAACATTTGATCTTGGTGTCCATTAGCCAGCAGTCACTCCATCCCAGACATGCCCCTTTCTCCTATGCCTAGGTAACCACTAATCTACTTTCATTATGAATTTTCCTTTTTTGGACATTTTGCATAAATAGAATCATATAATTTGTTGTCTTTTGAAACAGGCATCTTTCTTTAACATATGTGTAAGATACATCTGCACTGTAGTATGTACCAGTGCTTCCCTCTCTCTCTCTCTGTCTCTCTTAAGATTGATTTACTTGGGGGGAAGGGCAGAGGGAGAGAATTTCAAGCTGACTCCCCACTGAGGGAAAATCCCAGCATAGGCTCCATCGCAGGACTCTGAGATGGTGACCTGAGCTAAGTCACGAGGTGGGCACCTAACCGGCTGAGCCACCCAGTCACCCTGGACTTCATTCTTCTTTATTGATAAATGACATTCCATTGTATGGATAATGTTGCTGTGAACATTTGTATGCAAGTTTTTGTGAACCTGTTTTGATTTTTCTTGGGTATATACCTAGCAGTGAACTCGCTGGGCCATCTGGTAACTCTCTCTAACCTTTTTAGGAACTGTCAGACTGTTTCCAAAGTGTCTGCACCATTTTACATTTCTCTTCATTTCTCCACAGAAAATTTTTATAAAAAACAAATGTAAGATATTTACAATGTGAATGGTGCCCCTTTGAAGTGACTTTTTTATTTAATGTGAAACCACGTGCATTGGCTCTGAGTTCACAGTCCGTAACCCTTGTCAGAATGCAATAATTCATTTATGAGAAAATCTGATGGAACTTTTACTTTCCTCCTGTTGTTGGTTTAGAATTCCCTAGGGGTAGAAATCAATGTCTCTATATATTCCTTGCATCCATAGCCCCATCCCACTGTTTTTTGTTGTTTTTTTTTTAAGATTATTTATTTATCTGACAGAGAGAAACACAGCCAGAGAGGGAACACAAGCAGGGGGAGTGAGACAGGGAGAAGCAGGCTTCCCGCTGAGCAGGGAGCCCAACGTGGGACTCCATCCCGGTTCTCCGGGATTATGATCTGAGCCGAAGGCCGTCGCTCAACCAACTGAGCCACCCAGGCGCCCCCCCTTTTTTAAATAATAAAAACAGAGTTAAGTTTATACATGTGACTGGTGTTTACTACATCACAGGAAGAGCTAAGCCAGTTTTGATTATATTACCCATGTGACAGTCTGAGTGCGATTTTGCCCCAGGATTTACCTTTGGGAATGCTTTCTGTGTGTGTTTCCCTCTGTGGCTTACTCATTGTAATTCACGTCTCCAATTTAATGTCTTGTTCTGACTTTTAGAATTAGTTTGTTGGTCTAAGACAGTATTTCCTTGGTCACGAGACACATTCTTTTCTCCCAGTTTTATGTTTCTGAAATTAGGAAATAACACAATTGGTAATTATATTTATGTGGTAGTAGTTAAAATATTTTTCTCCTGAAAATGTGGTCAGTGATTCATGAAGACTTTTTAAATCACTGGCTTCTTGGAATTTAAGAAATATATACCATACATAAGTGTGAAAATAACTAGATTTATTAGTGATTAGTACTCTGAAAGTTAGGAATTACTGGTGGTTGTCACTCTCTTATAGTTCTGTTAAGTCAAAAAAAAGCTTTGTCCAAGGTACTTGGGTGGCTCAGTTGACTTGGGTCATGATCTCAGGGTCATGAGATCGAGTCCCCTGTTGGGCTCTGTGCTCTCCGGCAGTCTGCATGAGATTCTCTCTCTCTCCCTCTCCCCCTGCTCACATGCCTGCTCCTTCTCTCCCTCAAATGAGTAAATCTTTTTTTTTTTTTTAAGATTTTTATTTATTTATTTGACAGAGAGAAACACAGCGAGAGAGGGAACACAGGCAGGGGGAGTGAGAGAGGGAGAAGCAGGCTTCCTGCCGAGCAGGGAGCCCGATGTGGGGCTTGACCCAGAACTCTGGGATCATGACCTGTGCTGAAGGCAGATGCCCAACGACTGAACTGCCCAGGCGCCCCTCTCATGAGTAAATCTTAAGAAACAAAACAAAACAAAACCCCAGCTTTATCCAACTCTGGAAGTGTAGTTATTTTTTTTATATATTTTATTTATTTATTTGACAGAGAGAAACACGGCCAGAGAGGGAACACAAGCAGGGGGAGTGAGAGAGGGAGAAGCAGGCTTCCCGCCGAGCAGGGAGCCCGATGTGGGGCTCGATCTCAGGTCTCCAGGATCATGACCTGAGCCGAAGGCAGTCGCTCAACCAACTGAGCCACCCGGGTGCCCCTAGTTTATGTTATATAAATTATTTAGGAGCGTAGTTCAAGTTTTTTTGGTATCTTTATGAAGACATTTGAGCTTTTTGTGGTTTCCGTGATCGGTATATCAGCGATGCAGCCTAGAGCACCCTAAGGCAGTCAGTGCACTGCTCGCCTTTTCCTTTTGAAGAGCGGATTGCACAGTGATATATGTATATATGGTGCTTGTTTTTAAGATTGTGATAACAGTGTAAGATTACATAATACTTGAAGAAGAATGTCAGTCCTTTAATATTTTTATTTTCATTTTATTCTCTTAGTTTTTGTCTACATATATCATTTAAAATATAGCAATGCGTACGTCTGCTTATTCAGTTAGTCGATATTTATTGAATACCTTTATGTTCCAAGTACTTTGCTAAGGGTATTGCAGTGAATAAGGCGATGAGGGCTCTCTTTCTCATGGAACACATGCTGTGGGGAATATGGGTGTTCAGCAGATAACTGTTTTCTTCTGTTCAGAAATAAAACAGTGATCTCTGTCTCTGACTATATTTGATAAAGACCACAGATGAGACAAAAATTTATCACAAATGAGACAGACTAGACTTACTTTAAGCTAAAAATCTGCCAACATTGTTCAGTCTGCAGTGTGATGATTTTAGATTGTGTACTTACCCCCAAAGAAAGAAAAATTATTCTTTCATATTGAAGAGAGTTTAAAAATTCTAAGACTTTATTATTTATTTATATAGTGTCATCATCCTGTCTCCCTCCGTGGATATCACGTGCACATGTTCGCGGCTGCCGGCGCGCCCTTTCCACTTCCGTGTTTCAGAGACATCTAGAATCCAGCATACTTACTGAACCCCTGATCTCCCTGCCAGCAGGCAACTTCTATACTGTCCGCCCGTGGGGGCAGGGACTTTGTGTTTGCACTGCTGTGTCCCCAGTACCTGTTACATAATGGACATTCGGTAAATAATTTGTTGATGGAATGTCTAAATGGTGTCACCCTACAATTCACCAGTTGCTTAAGTCTTTCTCTCCCCCCTCTCCTGCTTCTTGCTGGCAAATCGGTTATGCGTGACAAGTATCTCTTGATGCACCCATTTTTTAGAATTTTCAGTGCTACTTTGCTAATCTGTCAGTTTTATAAATAGTATTCCAGAATCAACATTTCATGGTTTTTTTTAATTTAAGACTTCATTATTTTAGAGAGAGAGTACAAGTTGGGGGAGGGGCAGCAGGAGAGGGAGAGAGAGTCTCAAGCAGACTCACTGCTGAGTCTGGGCACATGGGGCTTGATCTGATGACTCTGAGATCATGACCTGCCCTGACGTTTAACCAACTGAGGTGATGTTTAGCCACCCATGTGCCCCCCGCCCCCAAGTTTTGCTGTCTTTCTAATCGTTCTTCCACAGCAGCCAGGGAGGTTTTTTAAAGTTTAAGTTGTATCTTATTACTCTTCTGCTTGGAACTTCTTTTTGGATGCTAAATCCTTAAGGTAGCCCAACAAGTCTCTTTGAAAGCTCTTTTCTTCTCTTTTCTTTTTTTAAGATTCAATTTATTGGGCACCTGGGCGGCTCAGTTGGTTAAGCAACTGCCTTCGGCTCAGGTCATGATCTGGGAGTCACAGGCTGGAGCCCCCCCATCATGTTCCCCGCTCCACAGGGAGTCTGCTTCTCCCTCTGAGCTTATCCCGTCTCATGCTCGCTCTGTTTCTCTGTCTTAAATAAATAAAATCTTTTAAAAAAAAGATTCAATTTATTTGTCAGAGTGTGTGAGCACAAGCAGGGGGAGTGGCCCACGGAGAGAGGAGTAGGCTCCCTGCTGAGCAAGGAGCCCAGCGCGGGACTCTGGGACTCTGTTCTTGGACCCTGGTGTCATGACCTGAGCCAAAGGCAGACATCTAACTGACCAAGGCACCCAGGCATCCCAAAAGCTATTTTCATATATCTTTCCATTTTTGTGCCATCCCCACTTTGGTTTATCTACTGTTAATCTTTACAATTTCGGGGACTTTTTACACATATTGTTCCTTATTTTGGGAACATTCCTACCTCGACATTTTGCTCAGCTCTTCTACTCAGTCTGGGTCTCAGCTTAAAGTTAACTGTTTTTCTACGATATATTCCCTGTTCCTCCAAGTTTCCTTGATATACTACCTCATATATTCAATACCTTCACATTTATTATGTCATAATTGCATATTTAAATAGTCATTTATCTGCCTCTCCCTCTAAATTTAAAGTTCTTAAGACCTAGGACCGTATTGTATTATTTATAACTATTTCTACAGTGCGTATCACAGTTCTCAAAACGTATTTTGAGGCTGTCAAAATACTCAATGAAGGGATAGATTTAAGGATGATGAATGCATAAGGGAAATGATAGAATGTTTGCAGAGGTAGTTGGAGAGCCAGTAGACTGTGTCATCGTAGAACACCAGCGAGGGTCTCAAATGGCAAGTCCACTAGGTGTAACAGAGGAGTTGTAAGACCAGAAATGGAAATAATCTTTGGGAGGCAGCATGACCTGGTATTTGAGGCGAGCCAGACAGACCTACACTCAAGCTTTTTTTGGTTATTAACTTGTTTTTTCATCTCTGAAAATGGAATAATAGTAACTGAGATCATCTATGTAACAGCCATAAAGCTTTGCTCATATTAAGAGCTCAGTACATTTTTAGGTGGTTTTTTCTTTAACTTAACTAATGCTGCATCCTCTGGGAAGACTCAGGTTTGCAGTATTTAAAAAAATACATAGTTGATTTTATATTGCCTTGTTAAGTAGTGTTTTATCAAAGTATGCCTTTTCCCTTCCAACCTCTTATGATAGAGTAGGTATTTACACAAAATGGTCTCCAAACTTAGTTGAATTGTTTTCCATAATGGCTTGGTATCTCATAGAGCAGAGCACTGTGTTAACAGTGAGTTTGTTTATTTTTATCTGAGCCATTGTTTGTGACTTGGATGTGAGACTAGTACGGGAGGTGTGTGTGGGTAGTAGTCATCGCGTCACAGAGGGAATAGGGTATGAAGGTGGAAACAAGCCTGAGCAATTCCTGTTCAGAAGGTGTATTCATCTTGCTTGCCCAGGTATTGTCATACTGCAGCATATGAATATACAGCGGTAGGGCGTTTATAAATCACTATGTAATGTGACTGATTCTGTATATTTACAGGTAGTATCCAGTATGTTGTTAGATTATCATGCTTTGGGGCGCCTGGGTGGCTTAGTCATTAAACATCTGCCTTCAGCTCAGGTCAAGAACCCAGGGTGCCGGGATCAAGGCCCACGTCAGGCCGGGAGTCCCCCTCTCCCTCTGCCTGCCCCTCCACCTGTTTGTGCTCTTTTGCCCTCTCTCTCTCTGTGTAATGAATATATAAAATCTTAAAAAAGAAAAAAGATGATCATGCCTTGTGTTGATATAATGTATATATCCTGTTAACACGACTAGTAATTTTTTGATCTTATTTATTTGTTTGAAAGAGAAGAGAACGCGCGTGCATGCACACAGGAGTTGGTTGGGAGGGGCAGAGCGAGAGGGACAAGCAGACTCCCCACTGAGTGCACAACCACCCAGGCACCCCAGTAATTAGTAATTTTCTAAAAAGTTTGTTCACAGCTAAAATGATCTCAGTGAAAGGGCTTCATGCTGTAGATTTAGTATTAGTTTCCATTTAGTTTGGACTAGATTGTTCTGGATTGTTTCAGTGATTTGATGACATCCTGTAAATCCCCAAGTTGGATATGAGATGAATGTTGAATTTGTTTCTTTGAGTAAAGAGATTCTAGCAGTCTTAGTTCTGTGATTCTCCTTGGAATTCTATTTTGACTGGAATATATTGTGGTAGGAATCAGAATACGTTGTGTAACGATGTGCATCCTTGTCCCGGGGTGGAAAATCTGGATTATGTAGATACCTTTCCAAACGGTGAGAGAGTATCATTCACAAAGAGCACTGCTTTCAAAGTTCAGAATCAGTATTCTGACAGCTGGTGTAGAGACTGGTTTTCAAGCAGTTTACATTTAGCAGATAAAAAGCATTCTTTGTCGTGAAGTATCTTCAGAATTTGGATGTATCTTCACTAGAAACACTCAAATTTGGTATGTAGGATTTTCCAGTCTCACTGCTTAGATGGATTCACAAAATATGCTCTTGGGCATACTATTCTTTCTCCTCTTTGATCAAGTTAGTATTTCTCTATTCTTACCTACATTTCTGGGGTAGTGATCAGTGTTTTCAAATTCTTCTTTAGTTTATTGATATTCTACTATTTATATAATAATCTGTGTCACTCAGATTCAGGTTTTCCATTTTAAAGTGAAGAGAATCATGCTCTCCAACCCCTTCTCTGGAATGTGTTCAGAGTGTTTAGTGCTGGTAAAAATGCTTTTGAGTTCTCTGGAGGAAATATTGAAATTCTGCTTCACATTTATACATCTATTAAGAGTTCTGGAATTCCTTCATTATGAAAAAAATGGTAGGGAAATTTAAAAATGTGTGTACTTGTGAGTACTAGATATAAAAGCAGTTGTTTTTGTGTAAATTATTTGTTTTTCATCTAGAACAGATTTGTTTTCATGAGTAACCAGAAGGATATATGGCCGATGTATACCAGTTCACCACTAGTAACATAAAACCCAGGACGGGTATTAAATATTAAGAAAAACGGGGCGCCTGGATGGCTCAGTCCATTAAGTGTCCAACTTTTTTTTTTTTAATTTAAGATTTATTTAGTTATTTTAGACAGAGCGAGAGAGAGGCAGAGAGCAGGGAGGGGGCAGAGGAGGAGGGGGAGGATTTATAGCCACCAGACTTGAGGCTCGATCTCATGGCCCTGAGATCATGACTTGAGCTGAAATCATGAGTCTGATGCTTAACATACTAAGCCACCTGGGTGCCCCAGGAGTCCAGCTATTGATCTCAGGGTCGTGAGTTCAAGACATGTGCTGGAGCATTCACTGGGCCTGGAGCCTACTTAGAAATAGATAAATAAGAAAAAAATTAAGAAACAAAAAAAGGGGAGAAAAGAACTAGAAAAGGAACAAATTAAAGCTAGTAAGACATATCCCACAAAAGATATGCAATTAATTCAAATATTTATTGAACTCCTCCTATATGCCAGGTACAGTTTTAGGTGCCAGGACATTACATTGAACTAAGCTGACAAAAATCCATTTCCTGGGGTCACTTTATATCCCAATGGAAAGATACCAACAGTAAATAAATACATTGTAAACCAGGTGGTAAGAAGAGCCACAGAGAAAAATAAAACAGGACAGAATGTCAGAAGAAGGTGTGGCGTGAGTAATTTTCAGTTTTATAAAGGATTGTCAGGGATTGCCTGTTCCATGAGGTTACATTTAGGCAAAAGTGAAGGACATGAAAGCAAATCATGCAGTTTTCTGGTGAAAGAACATTCTATTCAGGCAGAATAATTGCAAAGGTCCTGTGGTAGGAGTATTTCACTTTGATTAACAGAAGGAGGAGACCTCTGCCCCCCCTGCCCTGGAACTAACTGGGGAGTTTGATAAGAGATGGAAGAGAGGTAGAGGAGATTGTACAGAGTAAGTCGGGCCTTTAGACCATTGGGAGGACTTCGACTTCCACTTTGAGTGAGATGAAAAGCCACTGAAAGGGTGTTGAGCAATGATGTGACCTGACACAGGCTTTAAAAGGATCACCTGGCTGCTGAGTTGAGAAGACTGTAAAGAGACACCAGGGGCTGAAGCGTGGAGCGGGCGGGTGAGGGGACCCTTGCAGTAGTCCAGGTGGGAGAGGTGATCACTTGGTTCGGAGTGGGAGCTGTCAGATTAGCGAGAACTAGATTGTGCATACGTTTTGAAGGTGAAGAAGACTGCTGATTAAATGGACATGTGATGCATGAGAAAGAGAAAGGGGTTAAGGGTGATGAGGAATTTTTAGCCTCAATATTTGTAGCTGGATTTGGATTTATATATTGAGATGAGGAAGCCTATGGAAAGAACGGATTGGGGGGATGAGGGAGAAGATGAATTGATTTTAAACAGCCTGAGCTTGTGGTGTCTACTAGTAGCCATCTAGGCAGTGTTTCAGGTAGGCTTAGATACAGGATTCTGGAGTTCTAGGAAGAGGTTCCAGCTGGCCTCTGTCTAGTGATAGAAATGCATATCAACAATGGTGGACAGAATTTAAGGCCAAAAGATTAGATTTGGGGGCGCCTGGGTGGCTCAGTCAAGTGTCTGCCTTCGGCTTGGGTCATCATCCTGGAGTCCCGGGATCGAGCCCCTGCATCGGGCTCCCTGTTCAGTCGGAAGCCTGCTTCTCCCTCTCTCACTCCCCCTGCTTGTGTTCCCTCTCCAGCTGTGTTTTTCTCTGTCAAATAAATAAAATCTTAAAAAAGAAAAAAAAAAAGATTGGGTTTGGTCATTTAGAAAGTAAGTGTGTATTAGAGAAGGGAAGATCATGCCCTGGGGTGCTCCAGTGTTTAGTGTTTGGGCGCAGAGGTGTGGGGGAGGAAGAGCTGGTAAAGGAGACAGGTTGACTCACCTGAAGGGCAGAAGAATCCAGAGAGGGCTCCTGGAAGTCAGTGCACAGACGATGGGCTGTACCGCTGTGTCACGTTCTGTGGGCAGGTCAGGGAGAGGACTAAGAACTAACCAGTGGACATCATAGCGCAGAGTACGTTAGTGACCTTGACCAGCAGTTCATTTGGAGAGGTGGTGGTGAAACTGATTGGCGCATTCCAGAGAAAAAAGGCGAGGATTTAGAGACGGCAAGAATGCACTGCCCTTTGAATAAGTTTGTTATAAGAGGGGGACAGAAATGGGAAGCTGGTGGAAGATATGGGCTCAAGAGGAGTCTTCTTAGATGAGAAATATTGTAGTATGTTTTCATTCTGATTGGTATCATTCAGAGGAAAAATGAGAGACAGATGATGCAAGGGAGAAACGGTGGTTGCCCTAATGAAGCTCTTGAGAAGGAAGGAGAGGGTCGGCCTTAGTGTTCGAGTGGAGAGGTTAGAAATATATGGGTTTGGTTTTTGTTTTTGTTTTTTTTTTAAATATATGTATTTTTAAATTATTATCTTTTTAAGTAGGCTCCACGGTGGGCCTAGACTCCTGACCTTGAGATCAAAACCTGAGCTGAGACCAAGAGTGAGATGCTTAATCGACTGAGCAACCCAGGTGCCCGGTATGTCATGACAGGGGAAGGCAGAGTCTGTAGGAACAGACACAGGGTGCGTAGGTACACAGTATAGTAGGGGCTTGTGGCGCTTTTCTTCTGATTGTTCCTACTGCAGTCAGTTTGGAAGCAAAGTCAATGAGGGTGGAGATGACTTCAAGCAGCTGTGGAGGAGAGTGGTAGATTAGGGAAACAGGTTTCAGCACTAAGGGTCCAGTTTTGAGGTCAGTGTTGAGGATGTAAAGTGAGATCAGCGAACGTGATTGTTTTTCTTAGACCAGCTTTGATGGTACAGAGAAGGAGGTATGAGATAAAATTTTGAGGTTGTTACTAGGGCAATTAAGATACTGTAGTAAGTTAGAAAACCACCTCTATGAAATACATATAATAAACACGAGATAAAATTTGTATATAGGGCTCTTATTGTAACCCAAGGTGAAGTCATGTCAGAGAGGAAAGGGAAGCATTTTCTACATGCCAGATGTTACGTTAGAAGCTATATAAGGGCCTCAGAATTCATTCATTCAGCCATTTATTGGGTACTAATATATGTGCTGTTCATCGTTCTGGGTGCTGGGAAAATTGTGAACAAACCAGAAGAGGTCCCTACCCTCATGAGGCTTAACACTGCAATTATAGTGTTATTTGGGGATGTAGTTGACAAATATGGAAGAAGGAAAACAAAGCTGATTTCTCTGATTGTGATCCTGTGTGGTGATAGGTCCTCAGGGAAGGAGCAGGCCAATGCAAGCTTAAATCTGAGTGTTAAAACAGAAGCCCACAAAGCCTCATCCAAAAA
Source organism: Spilogale gracilis (assembly GCA_004023965.1). Classification (NCBI taxonomy): domain Eukaryota; kingdom Metazoa; phylum Chordata; class Mammalia; order Carnivora; family Mephitidae; genus Spilogale; species Spilogale gracilis. The sequence continues at coordinate 47,298 of PITA01008098.1, read as the reverse complement.
AATTGTTTTTTGCTTTTAGAAAGATAATGTAGATTAGGTTACTTCTGCAGTGGTGTTTAGAGTGGCACTCTTTCATCAAGCACAATAATATTTTTGCAATGAAATGTATGACTATTCACAAAAAAATTTAGACCAAAATGGATCTAAATCGGCTCTGGTCAGATTTTATCACTAGTGAGTTATGAAAAAGCTTGTGGTTCCCAGAGTTTTAAATTTCAGGATTCTGAACCCATTGCATACAAGATAGGGCTTTGTACTTTCCTTTTTTTATCTTTCAAATTTATTTATTTATTAGAAATCGAGCAAGCATGGCGGGAGGGGGGGTCAGCGGGAGAAGGAGAAGCAGACTCCTCACAGAGCAGGGAGCTTGATATGGGGTTCCATCCCAGGACCCCGAGTAGATCATGATATGAGCGAAGGCAGCCACTTAACCTACCGAGCTACCCAGGCGCCCCAGGACTTTGTACTTTTAGAGGGAAGGAAAACGCATGGCACGGAAGCAGAAATGAACGGGATTTGTTAAGGAACAGTGAAGGAGACTGAACTGACGACGTCATAGGGGCTATGTGTTGGGAAGTAGGGACACGCAGGTAAGAACGCTGCAGAGCTGGATTACGAACAGCCTTGAGAGCTGTTGTGAAGCATCAGACACCAAGAGGTGGGAGTGAGCCGACAGAAAGATTACCCTCGCGACCATTTGTGAATGAATGGAGTGGGAACAACCTGAAGAGTTGAGTCATTACTGAACACTTAATATGCTACTACTATTTGTAATAATAATTAATTATTGGTACTTGCTGTGTTCCCAGACACTGGGCTACGCATTTACTTACAGTCCTTCCAGAAGTTGTAAAATAGTTATATGATTGTTGTCCTTGAGAATCTTATAGTCTTGTTGGAAAGAAAAGTCTTAAGGCACATAGTTTAAACTGTGAAATATTCTGCTTCATAAATGGAATGTTCTAAGGAAGAGGATGTTCTTCTTTTTTCAGATACTTGTCCTGGATCTTGATTGGATATATGCTTAGAATAAAGACTAGTCTGTCAGTCTTCAAGAATAGTGAGTTACTTTGGTTTTGTATTTGTTAGTCAGCCTTATGGTAATCTGGTTTCCTGAAGAACTTTATTTATGAGAAGGAGGTTGCCCTGTGTAGATTATTCAGATTCACAGGTAAGGCCTACATCTGTTAAAATGATAATTTGCTCATTAATATTTTATGAATTTGGAAAAAATATTTATGGATTTGGGGAATTAAAGCATGCCAGCTGACTATTTACTATTAGGAAAACTTGTAAAATTTCTGGTTTTCAAAGTTTTTATAGCAGTTGTTATAAATCATTTACATAACAATTTTTTAATGTTTGTCTTTCTCACTAGAGTGTAGTAAGTCTTGTAAATTCAGGAACTGGGTCTGTTTTGTTGAGTACTGTTTCCAGATTATTGCACAATGCCGTGCACATGATAGGAGCTCAGAAATGTTTTTGAATGAATGACTGAATGAGTGAATTCAGAGTTTAATTGCACACCAGCAGTAGAGGTGATTCCAGCCTAAGAGTCCTGCCATGAAAAGCCCGAAACCTCTTATAAAAGGTCGGAGCACTAAAACCGGTCTGTAACATGTATTACTACAGCTTGATGATGATATCTGTAGAATAAGCTTATTCTAAAATTTTAAATTTATTTATAACTAAATTAATTTAAATTCATTTTGTACCGTAGTTTGGGGTTCTTCCTGACCTCCTTGTCCCTCTCCCATTATGCCCATTTTTCATATTAATAGTTGCTTTCTATTCTGATGAATTTTTGTTATGGTTTATCCTGCAGAGAGATGCTGGATGCAAGTTTTGGAGACCCCTGTTTTTCATGGAACACAGTTCTATAAAATTTTCATAAGCTTCTTTGGCAATAACAGACACTTGTGATGGACCCTAGAAATACTGCTATGTTAGGATTGGGTTCTGACTCTGAAGGATTTTCAAGGAAGAGTCCCTCTGCCATTGGTACTGGCACAGTGGTCAGCAAGAGAGACGGAGAGCCAGAGAACACCACGAAAGAGGAAGAGGACCTTCGCAAGTGGAATCGGGAAAGAACCAGCGAAGCAGGGAAGGGGGGTGGTTTGACTGATGCCCAGCAGCAGTTTTCAGTGAAAGAAACAAACTTTTCAGAGGGAAACTTAAAATTGAAAATTGGCCTTCAGGCTAAGAGAACTAAAAAACCTCCGAAGAATTTGGAGAACTATGTATGTCGACCTGCCATAAAAACAACTATCAAGCACCCAAGGAAAGCACTTAAAAGTGGGAAGATGACAGATGAGAAGAATGAACTCTGTCCTTCAAAACGGGTGAGTTATTGTGGTCATTGACGGTACTTGGATTTTTCTATTAATTTTTTAAGTGACCTTCATATTTATTACGGGAAGTTTGATTTCCATCTCTGTTATTTCCAAGTAGTCTGTCTTGTGGGACTCCACAAGGCTCTGAGGCCGGTCGGGGACATGCACGATAGCGTGTCCGCGGGCGCGTCTGGGTCTGTATGGCCGGCACTTGGGGGGGATGTACCCAAGTTATTAGCCCTGCATGGCCTAGTGGGAAGAACCCTGGCTTTGCAGTTAGCAAAACCAGATTTGAATCTCACCTTCCTGTTTACTGACATTGTTAGGCACAGACCAGGGAAGAAGTGGAGGCTCAGCGCTGTGAAGTGGCTATAACAGCACTTACCGGTTAAGGCGCTTGTACGGATCCAGTTCACTAACGTCTTACAAGCTTTTCTGGGTTTTGGGTTTGGTTTGTTTTTTGTTTTTTGTTTTTGTTTTTAAGAGGAGGAGCGAGAGAGTGGGAGGGGTAGGGAAGTGGCAGAGGGAGAGGGAGAACGAGAACCTTAAGCAGGGCTTGATCTCACAACCCTGAGATCATCACCTGAGGTGAAATTAAGAGTCGGGCACTTAAATAACTGAGCCACCCAGGTGCCCCATATGTTGAAAGCTTTTGTAAGATTAATTGTTTGATACAAGGATTAATTCCTGTTGCTCAAAGCAAGTTGATACGTTAAAAATTGTCCCCTCTGTCTCATAATCTATCCAAATACAATTAGTAATTTTGGGGGATACCTGGGTGGCTCAGTCGTTGAAGCGTCTGCCTTCGGCTCAGGTCAGGATCCCAGGGTCCTGGGATCAAGTTCCTGTTGGGCTCCCTGCTCAGCAGGGAACCAGCTTCTCGGTCTCCCTCTGCTGCTCATCCCGTTTGTTCTCTCGCTCTCTCTTGCTCTCTCAACTAAGTAAAGTCTTTTTAAAACATAACTAGGGCGCCTGGGGGGCTCAGTGGGTTAAGCCTCTGCCTTCAGCTCAGGTCATGATCTCAGGGTCCTGGGATCGAGGCTGCATCGGGCTCTCTGCTCAGCAGGGAGCCTGCCTCCTCCTCTCTGCCTGCCTCTCTGCCTGCTTGTGCTCTCTCTGTCAAATAAATACATAAAATCTTGGAAAAAAAACCAACTAATTTTTCTTAACCCTATTTATTCTCTGAGGTAAAGGTATTTGTTTTAGGTCATGTATTGATCACAAGTTTTAGTCTTTTTGTTTTGTTTTTTTTTTTAGATTTTATTTATTTACTAGAAATAATGAGAGAGAGAACACAAGTAGGGGGTCGGGTATGGGAGGAGAGAGAAGCAGGCTTCGAGCTGAGGAAGGAGCCCAATGTGGGGCTCAGTTCCATGACCATGGGATCATGACCAGAGCTTGAAGGCTGTTAGATGCTTAACTGACTGAGCCACCCAGGCTCCCCTCGCCATTTCATACAATATCTAATTTCAGGCGATAGGTACCATATGTGGCCACATACATGTTTAAAGTATTTGAATATGTAAGTAAAACAATGGATCTAGGTGGAAAGAATTGGCTTAACATTTTGGCTAAAACTTTGGGATATTCCTGGCTGTGTGAAATCACTTGATCTTTACTGTTGATGACTTAACATCAAATTCACTTGCTTCCTGCATGTTACCAGGAACCGTAATGGTGCAGGCTCTTTGTTCCTCAAATTGCTGTGGCATCCAGAAACTTTTAATAGCTGCTATTCTTCGGAGATCATAGGCATATAAAGCAGCTTGGGGTGTTTTATTGATAAAATGAACCGTGAATGAGTTACGTTAAAAGCTGGGGGGGGGAATGGGTGTTTTACCAGTTCTTGCAAAAATGAATTGGATGAATCTTCACTAAGTTGAGAAACCTCCCCTGAGCCTTATTTTCCTCGTGAGGTTATCTGTTCCTGCTGAATTCAAGGATTTTCACAAAGTTGATTGGAAAAGATTTTTATGGAGGCTGTTTTCCTTGAAATGACGTTAGAGCTTATCTTCTACAGTTCCCTTGAAAAAGTCTTCAGTATGATGGTCGTTAGTAATGTTTCTGTAGTTCTTTTCTTTTCTTTTTTTTTTTTTTTTAAAGTAGTTCATACTAATGATGAGATTTTGTACTTAGTCGATCTCACCCACAGTACGGATTTACTATTTTTATTCCTGTATCTTGTCTGTAGTGGTGTGTAGTCTGGTTACTGAGGGAAGGTCATGGAACTACTAGTGGTAAGTTGGTGTTTATTTTTCCGATAGCGACTTCAGCATCGGGTGTCGGCTGTGTTAGCAAACCCTGCATTTAGTGCTTCAGCAGGAGTAGAACGAGCATGGCTGGGCTGTGGAATCAGAAGCCAGTTCAAATCCTGGTTTAATAACTACACACAAGGAATTTGATTTATCTTACTCAGACTTGGTCTTCTCATTTATAGTGTGGGAATACGAATGCCTATCTTCAATGGTTGTCTACAAAATTAAATTTATCTGGCATGTGACAGGTTCTTGTGAATGTTTTCTTTTCCTTGTTACAGCGTGATGTAGGACTTTATAACCTGTGGTCCCTGGGAGTTGAGGGGGGGATGCTGTCCTCACAGTGTGACAGTCTGTACAGAGTTTGTGTTTTTGCATAGCCCCCACCAACTTCTCAAAGGAGTTCATGACTCTAAAAAGATTAAGCATCTTGGCCACGGAAGGAAAGAGGGACTATTACGAGGCCTGTTAGTAGTCCTTAAAAACAAGGTTTTACCAAATGCAACTGAAACATTTACCCCCGGTTCTTTAAAAGCCGTTGGGTTTTTGTCAGTGTTGCTTTTAAAGTAAATATTACAGGGCACCTGTGTGGCTCAGTCCAACTCTTGATTGCAGCGCAAGTCATGATCTCAGGGTCGTGAGATCCAGCCCCATATTCAGCTCTGTGCTGACTGTGAAGCCCGCTTAAGATTTTCTCTCCCCCTCTCTCCCTCTCTAAGGAAATAAAATAAAAAATAAAGCAAATATTAGCCTTGCATTCCTAATAAAAACAAATATAGATCATATATTTTATCTTTCCATAAACTTTTTCTTTTGGCAGTATTCAGAGAGCAAAACAAGACGCTCTGAAAAAAATAATAAGTTATTTGCTGTTATGATTGGTACTGAATGATTGTTAACTATATATGTAATTTTTTAAACTGGTTATGTAATATTTTTTTAATTTAAAAACTTATTTATTTGACAGAAACACAGCGAGAGAGGGAACACAAGCAAGGGGAATGAGGGAGGGAGAAGCAGTCCTCCCGCCGAGCAGGGAGCGGGATGCGGGGCTCCATCCCAGGACCCCGGATCATGGCCTGAGCCGAAGGCACATGCTTAACAGCTGAGCCCCCCAGGCGCCCCTGATTATGTAATTTTTAAAAGCAAAACCCAAGTTCATTTCCATGAGTAAAATGTTCCCTTTTCTTGAATTATGTGACATACTGTTAAATTTATAGTTTACTCCTGAACTCTGTTATTTAGAGGAATTAAAATATGTCACTAATTTTATGGAAAATTTCAATTCATTGTTTGGGAACTGGCACATTAATAACTGAAGTTTGAAGCTTAGTTCATTCTTTTGGGAAAATATTAGAGGATGATGCTATTATAATGTCTTTTATTTAAGCTTATATTAAAGATTTTAAGGGTCCTAATTCTGTTTTTATTTAATGTTTTGTAATGTGTTTTTTAGTATGTTTTTTAATTTAATATGTTTTTAAAGATATAACTGACTTACAGTGCTGTGTACTTGGTGTGAAGGTGTAGTCGGTTTATGTTTCCATAATTAGGAGACTTCCCTTTCTGTTTTGCATTTTGGCAAAACTGAAAATTTTCATATTAATGATAATGATTGAGTGTTGGTAGCAATCTAGGGAAACAAGCCCTCTCATCCACAGCTGGTGTTGAGTAAATTGGTATGGCGCTTTGTGAGTTGTGCTGTTTTTATTGTTGGTGAGTTTTCAGGACTCTTTATACATTCTGTATATAGGACTTGCTAATATTAACTCCCCGCTGGGGGTTGTCTTCTTACCCTCTTGACAGTGCCCTCTGATGCACAAGGATTTTCAGTTTTGATGAACTCCAGCTTATCTACGTTTTCTTCTCTAGCCTGTGCTTCTGGTGTTCTAGCCAAGAAATCTCTGTCAAACCCAGTTTGTTCAAGATTTTCTTTTATGTTTTTTGTTTCAGGGTTTTACCGTTCTTTCTCTCTGAATTCAGGAACTAATTCAGAGAGCGAGAGATACTTCTGACATGGGAAGCTATTATAAAAAAAAGTCGCGTGTAGAGGTGCCTGGGTGACTCAGTGAATTAAACATCAGACTCTTGACTTTAGCTCAGGTCATAATATGTGGGTGGAGAGATTGAGCCCCTGTCCCCGCTTCGTGCTGTGTGTGGAGCCTGCTTAAGATTCTCTGACTCCTGGAGAGCCTGGGTGGCTCAGTTGGTTGGGCAACTGCCTTTGGCTCAGGTCATGATCCCCGAGAGTGGGGATTAAGCCCCGCATCGGGCTCCCTGCTCGGCGGGAAGTCTGCTTCTCCCTCTCTCACTCCTCCTGCTTGTGTTCTCTCTCTAGCTGTGTTTCTCTCTGTCAAATAAATAAATAAAATCTTAAAAAAAAAAAAAAAGATTCTCTGACTCCTTTTCCCTCTGCACCTCCCCCACTAAAAATAAAATAAAATGTATAAGAGTGTGGCTATTGGACCAGAAGATATTATTTGATTAGGTAATAAACTCCTGTGATTCAGAATTTAAGAAATAAAGAAAACAGTGAAATATTGTTACCATCATTACCCTTCTCCCGCTCTGAGTAAATCTGTTTTGGATCCCCTTTTGGACAGTCTTGTGATAACCCCTTACCAACTGTGGTGATGATTAAGCAGAACAACCATTTCTCAGTCAAAATGAAGGAAACTCATCTGTGTATTGCATCGTTTTCAGGTTTACATTTACACTTAGAAAATACTTCATTAGGAACTAGTTGTTTTATTTTTTATTGTATTTTTATTTATTTTTAAAAAGATTTTATTTCTTTATTTCACAGAGGGGGAGGAACAGTGTTAGTGAGAACACAAGCAGGGGGGAGTGGGAGAGGGAGAAACAGGCTTCCCGCCAAGCAGGGAGCCCAATGTGGGGCTCGATCCCAGGACCCTGGGATCCTGACCCCAATGACTGAGCCACCCAGGCGCTCCTGTTTGTTTTTAGAGATTTTATTTATTTGTTTGTTTGTTTGCTTGTTTGACAGCACAAACAAGGGGGGACGTGGGTATAGGGAGAAGAAGAAGCCACCTAGGTGCCCCAAGAACTAGTTGTTTTGGAACCAGAATTAGTGCAGAGAATCTTCCAGGAAAATAACTCCCAACATTAGAGTCTGCAATGTCTCCCACAAATGTATTATGTATATATAGGCAAATACATGTGCCTCCCCCCTCCCGCATTAAAAAATATAAGTAGTTGGAGTGCCTTCATGGCTCAGTCGGTCGAGCATCCAGCTCTTGATTTGGCTCAGGTCATGGTTTCAGGTTCGTGGGGTTGAGCCCCACGTTGAGCTCGTTGGGGAGTCAGCTACTCCCTTTCCCTCAACCCCTCCCCCCACCGTGCGGGTGCTCAATCTCTCTCTCTCAGATAAATAGGTATAATATATTTTTTTAATTTCCTGTAAGGGGGGGACGCCTGGGTGGCTCAGTTGGTTGGGCGGCTGCCTTCAGCTCAGGTCATGATCTCAGGGTCCTGAGATCGAGCCCCACATCGGGTTCCCTGCTCGGCGGGGAGCTTCCTCCTCTCCTTTTGTCAAATAATCAAATAAAGGGGCGCCTGGGTGGCTCAGTTGGTTAAACAACTGCCTTCGGCTCAGGTGATGATCCCAGAGTCCCAGGATCGAGTCCCACGTCGGGCTCCCTGCTCGGCGGGAAGCCTGCTTCTCCCTCTCTCACTCCCCCTGCTTGTGTTCCCTCTCTGGCTGTGTTTCTCTCTGTCAAATAAATAAAATCTTTAAAAAAAAAATTAAATAAAATCTTTAAAAAAATTTCCTGTAAAAATTTGGGTTTTGTTGTCTTGCCACTTCATGTGGTGTCTGTTATTTCATAAGTTGTCAGAATAGTCTATTCATTCTTCTATAGCAACATCTTAGTGAGAGTAGAGGTGGAAGTGATAGTATTTACCCACATGTGTTAAACATGAACTTAAAAGAAGAGGTAATGGTACCTTCGTTTCTGGCGGGGAGCTTCCTGTAAGGGGGGGGACGCCTGGGTGGCTCAGTTGTTTAAGCGACTGCCTTCGGCTCAGGTCATGATCTCGGAGACCTGGGATCTGGTCCCACATCGGGCTCCCTGCTCCGCAGGAAGCCTGCTTCTCCCTCTCTCACTCCTCCTGCTTCTCCTTCTCTCACTCGTCCTGCTTGTGTTCCCTCTGTAGCTGTGTTTCTCTCTGTCAAATACATAAGATCTTTAAAAAAACACAAAAAACAAAAAAACTGAGCCTTGTTGGGCTTAATGGGCTTCAGGCCTGTTTCAACCCCTATGCCCTGCCTACTCTTCGGGTCACAGAGCGTTGAAATCTCTAGTACTATGTTGGCTGACATTTTGCTGGGGAATAGTTTATTGCTTGTCATTTTAGCCTAGTTGAGTGGATTTAATGAGCATAATGGATTATAAATAAAATTTATGGCGCTAATTGTAATTTTCCATAGTTTTCTGTTTGGAAAAGAAATGCCTGTGCTGACATAGTAGATTCTTTGGGCAACAGCTCACTGAAGAGGTGATTCTGAATTTCAGTGAAGTGATTTTTATAGAGAGTTATTAAAACCCGCATGAATCCAAGTAGCCTGATTAAGTCATTTTGGTCTGAGATTTTATTTAATTACATAACAGATGGATTAATACTTCTTTAGTAAGAAAATAATACAGGTAATAATAATAGTATCTCAGCTCTTGCTTGGTATAGCTAATTTGCCTAGCAGTTTTTAAATTGCACACATATCCCAGTTTTGAAATGAAATGTTGAGGGGAAATGGGCTAGATACTACTAGGTTTTCGCTTTTCGATCTTTCTTTCCTATTTTTTCCCCCAGAGAGAGAGGGAAAGAGTGCACATGAGCTGGGGGTAGCAGGTGTGGGGCAGGAGATGGGGAGAGGGACTCTTCAGCAAACTCCGTGCCCAGTGCAGGGCCATGTGGGCTGGATCTCGCCACCCTGAGGTCATGACCTGAGCCAGAATCAGGAGTCAGAGGCTTACCTGACTGAGCCACCCAGGCACCCATGTCTGTTACACTTTAGATAACTGGTCAAGGGATTAATAGTTTACTTGCAGTACTTATATTTACTTGTATGCTTTATATTACTAATAATTGTACTTTTCACAAAAGATCAAGTTTTGTTTCACTTAATTTTAAACATAATCTGTAGCCTCACAGTATTCTTTGATTTATCTCTTTCTCCATAAAATATTTGAGTGCCTATCCTCTGCAGTAAACAGGTTATTATCATGTGATAACTTCCACAATAAAAATACATACAGAATATTTGAGTTCACAGAGTCATTGGGAGAAGGTGGGTGGAGAATATGTGAGAAAAACTTTACAGAGGTGTTCATATTCAGCATTACCTATTGGCAGCTTTGTTAGAATTTGCTAGAAAGAGGGGCGCCTGGGTGGCTCAGTTGGTTGAGCGACTGCCTTCGGCTCAGGTCATGATCCTGGAGACCCGGGATCTGGTCCCACATCGGGCTCCCTGCTCAGCGGGAAGCCTGCTTCTCCCTCTCTCACTCCCCCTGCTTGTGTTCCCTCTCTGGCTGTGTTTCTCTCTGTCAAATAAATAAAATCTTCAAAAAAAAAAAAAAGAATTTGCTATAAAGAGAGAGGCTTTGGGGAGCAAAGTAAATATAAGGGCAGAGACACAGCTAGCATATTTCACAGACATTTGTCAGTTGTGATACAGGATAAGAATTTGAAAGTCCTTTAGTGTAGGCGAGTCCTGGGAAAATACGGAGTGGGGGACTAGTTGGGGTACTTAAATGTTCTGCTTTCTCGTGTTGCACTCAAAACGTAGGGAAACTCGATTTTTGTCTGCATTTTCTTCTTAAGAAATCTTGGGTTGAAGTTTCTTCTCTGTTTTGACTTACAGAGTGTTTTAATTTTAAAACCATGTGGCATTGCTTCTAACAAAATTTTTTAAAAATTGCATGACCATTCCCATTTGTTTTTAAGGGTGTTTTAAGGACTTCTAAGTTTACATGTTTTTAAAGTTCTGAAATTTTGTGGTTGTACTTTATATTAGAAAGAGGAAACATTTAAGTTAAAATTGCTTTTTTGGAAGGTTTTTTTTATTTGAGAAATTTGGAATTATTTATAGTTGTAGTGAGTAGGAAGGCTCTCCTTTATATCTGTAATACCTGCATACTGAGATATAGTACCTGAATTTTATTTTACAGATCTGTTAATCGTCAACTACCTTGGTCTTTTCAGTAGAAATCAAAATCAAGTAGGAATGGTATTGGGGCAGGCTGGTGCAGCACATAGAACTGCACCAGCAGGTGGCACTAGAGATCTGGTGTTAGGATGAGTTGCAAGGATTTAACTATTAAGGGGCAAGTGGGGTGTATTGGCCGTTCAAGATACAGCTGGCAAAGCTCTACATGACCACTTGTGATGTTGGTTTGTTTAAAGATTTTTTTTTAATATTGCATTTATTTGACAGAGAGAGAGATCACAAATAGGCAAAGAGGCAGGCAGAGAAAGAGGAGGAAGCAGGCTCCCCCCAAGCAGAGAGCCTGATGTGGGGGCTCCATCCCAGGACCCTGGGATCGTGAGCTGAGCGGAAGGCAGAGGCTTAGCCCTCTGAGCCACCCAGGTGCGCTTGTTTAAAGATTTTTTTAAGGCCAACTACTTCTTAATAGAGTTGTGCTTCACAGAATTAAGAATTCTTTTTCCAGTAGAAAAGGAGACTTAGGGGTGCCTGGGTGGCTCAGTTGGTTAGGCGACTGCCTTCAGCTCAGGTCATGGTCCCGGAGACCCGGGATCGAGCCCCACGTCGGGCTCCCTGCTCGGCGCGAAGCCTGCTTCTCCCTCTCTTGCTCCTCCTCCTTGTGTTCCCTCTCTGGCTGTGTTTCTCTCTGTCAAATAAATAAAATCTTTAAAAAAAAAAAAAAAAAAAGAAAGAAAGAAAGAAAAGGAGACTTGTATATCTTAATATCCCCCGCTCCTCTCACAACTAAAAGATGGGAAAATGTGAGGACATAATCTAAGATCTATATAATTTGTTATAAATGAGTCTCATTTTGTACCAGCAGGTACCTAATGTCAGGAATGAAAGGGAAGTATATCAGATTGGGTGAAGACCTACCAAGGAAGGGAGTGGGTGGTTTTTGCATGTTAACTGTGACTTCCTTGGAACCCTTTAATATAGATATAGGTCTTCAAACTGGATTTATGGTGTTCCTAAGGCTTTAGTTTATCCAGAGTCTATTATTTAAATTGCAATTATACAGATTAGCCAAAAAAAAAAAAAAAAACAACAACATATGAACAAAGATGTCAGAAACGGTAACGTTGGTAAAGTGAAATTGTAACCACTACCCACTCTTCAAACAAATTAGGTTCTGAACTATTAAATTTGGTCTTTTTCTACTCTTCATTTTTTAACAGCCAAGTTTTTGTCTGCTATGTGTATTTTATCAGTTTTGGAAAACATCTCAGAGTCAAAACAAGTTTGCAGTAAAAAGTTCTGCTACTGTGTTAGGAAGTCAGAATTTAGGAGGTGTGCAAAGGCATGCGGACACAAATGCTCAAATGGTAGATATATATAGTAGAGTAGTTTAGCTATTTGTAGCCAAGCTACATGGAATTAGTAATACCTCAGAATATATGTGAAAGGAGAAAGATGATCTTAACAATTGCAGAATTCAGTGGTAACTTTCACAGGAACAATGAAGTAAGATAGAACCTGCTTCTGAACCCCATCTTTTTATTATTTGCCAAAATTGCTGACTGAGATTATCCTGTAATTCCTTGTCTAGCCTTCATCACATGGGTAGGAGCTATAGAAGACTGCTGAGGAAATCACAGACAGATAAAGATAATTAGAAGCCAGAGGCAAAAGAGTACTTGGTCATTTTCTTTAAGCTGCTTGTTGCTTATGACTACCAGGACTTGTCAGACAACGAGAAATTCTCCTACACGTACATGATGACGCATTTTTCTATTAGTTGCAATTTCAAGAAGTAAATTAGCTAACATAAAAATGAAAATTATAAAAATAAATTTATTACCAAATTATTAAATAAAAAGCAAAGAGAAAGAAGTTTCATATGGAAAAGGGAAAGGAGGGAGGATGAGAGGGTAGAAAGACTTAAAAAAAAAAAAAAAAAAAGGCTTACATGTCACCCAGTTCTGGGAAAGTTCCCTTAGGTATAACTTCTGTGCTTTATTGCATATATTTCTGTTTTATAACATGTGTCACATTATCGTGCAGTTATTAGTTTGTCTTTTGTTTGCTATGAATGAATACTTCTTGAGTGTCAAGGTGATCATTTTAGTTTTGCATTTAAGGATCACAAACTATGCTTAAAAAACAGATCATAAAGATTACGGGCTGTGTGTTAAGATCTGCAAGCATTAAAACAACAACAACAACAACAAAGAAAACCAGCCCCACAACCAAAAATACACCCCTTAACATTTATTTAGCTCAAAAATGGAGGATTTGTTTCTGTAGCCCTGAGATGGTTCTTTTGCATGTATTTTCCCAGCTGAAATACTCATAAATATTTTCTCCTTTCAGTTACTAAAAGTGTGTATTAAAACTTATAGGTCTATTTAAAGAATCTATAGTTTGCTATTTTTAAGAAATTACTGTTATTACCTGGGGCTGTTTCATTAATTTCCTGGCAAATCACAACTTTGGTGACTAGAAAATCTTAGGAACCCCTTTCATCTTATAATAGGTCAAACAAAACCTTTCTTTATCTCACCACAACACGGAGGGATCAACTAAGCTGTCTGCACTATCTCCATTCAAAAACAAGCTCCCATTAGGTTCTTAGTTTTCAGAAAACATTTTTGGATGTCAGACACCTTTTCAAAGCATCTAACACATCTTAGTGACTCAGCCACTAAAAGATGGTACAAGGTGAGCTCAGGTGACACTGATCCTTACCGCTGGCAGAGGTTGTTTATCCCAGTGCCCCCCTCCCCCGTTTTAACCAGGTTTTTGTGTTAAGGTTCCTTAGCTCTGTCCAGGGAATAGGAGGTCTCATTCTCTCATCTTATCTGTACCTTGTGAGTTAAGTGTCATTTGTGAGTGTAGTTTCTCTTGTACCAACTTATGAAAAGGTCCAGAATACAAGTCTGCATTATCCTGCTGCTACTTTTCCACTCGTCTGTTCTTGTTGACAGAGTTACTCAAGCCGGAAGACCTGATGGTTAAGGGATCGTCAGGTCCTGCTTTGAATAGAGTTCTGTTGTCTTACCTTCATATTGATTGCTTATTTTGGAAGCTGCTTGAGCTGGTTATTCTGTAGTAGGGAAGAGGAGAGCAGTTGGCACCCAGCCCGCTTCTCCATGGCAGCAGCTAGTATGCAAATTCTCGTGGATTGTCACGTTTCAGTAAAGCCTTCTTTTCTCCCTTTACGTACACAAACAGCTAAGGGGGCAGCAAGGATCTGCCTTAAGCCGTGGAGACAAAACAAGATGCCACACTTACCAAAATATCATCCATTATGGAAGCATCTGCTCCCGGGAGTGGAAGGCAGAGCAGCTCTCTTCTGCGGCACTGTGAAGACTGCTCTAGATGCACCAGGAAGATTCTAACTATCGTAGTTAGTTTCATCAGGCTCATCCTCATTTCTTTCATTTTGTAGTAGAAACTTCTCTAATCAGTGCTGCATTTGGCTGATTGGCAGTTTACTTTCTCCTGAAGTGTTGGTGGTTGAGGATATCTGCTTGAGTCTGTCTCGTGGTTTGTTTGAATGGTGTACAGAATGAGGTGTGCTAGAGGTGAATATTTCTCATTTATTTGTTGATCTTGCTAATGGAAAAAGTCATTATTGAACCAAATTGAAAGAAGACAGAGCTTTCCTTAAATCCCAGGGAATTAAGCCTAAATATCATCATGCTGCCTTGCTAATTCACGTGCTGCTTTTTATGATTGTCTGCTCATATCTCTTATCTTATTTTAATGACTATAAATCACTCCAGAGTTGCTCACATACAGACTGCCCCATAAGTGCACATTGCTAATTAATTCTGAGATATTGCTGCATAGAGGCAAATGTAGACTTTTGGGGAGACATCAGAATTAAGGGCCTTACAGGATGAGATAGCAAAGCCTGCAGAAACTGACTGAGCCAGCCAGATGCCCCTTTATTTCTGATTTCTAACATAGTTTTACAAATAACTTATGTTTCTTACTGTCATGGGGGAAATTCTGTCGGTAAGCATTTTTTAGTAGCTGTCCTAGAGTTTGCAACATGCAGTTACAACTAAGCCAAGTTCACTTTCAGCTAAGGCTGTTACTTCATGGGTACATTATAATAACAAAAGAACCCAAATTCCTCCCTCCCCTCCTTTGTATCATCACCATTGTTCATTTCACTTATGCATAAGGATATCATACCTTGTCAGATACATTGTTGCTGTTATTTTAGACAGACTTACCTGTTATATCAATTAATAATAAGAAAAATAAAAGCTTGTATGTCACCTTCACTTTTTTCTTCCTCAGTGGTCTTCCTTTCTTTTTGTAGTTCAGAGTTTCTGAACTATCATTTTCCTTCTTTCTAAAGAACTTTGAACATCTTGCAAGAAAGCCTGCTGGATACAAATTCCCTCAATTTTTGTCAGTTGA
The DNA here is from genome assembly GCA_004023965.1 of Spilogale gracilis. Lineage (NCBI taxonomy): Eukaryota > Metazoa > Chordata > Mammalia > Carnivora > Mephitidae > Spilogale > Spilogale gracilis. Next base: position 32,110 of record PITA01008098.1, on the reverse strand, counting down.
AGTCTTTATTTCTTCTTCACTTTTAAAGGGTAGTTTCACAGGATACTGAATTTCAGATTGGTGATTTTTTTTTCTTCTGTAACTTAAATTTCAGTCCACAGTTCTTGCTTGCATGGTTTCCAAGAAGTTAGATATAATTCTTACCTTTGCTCTTCTGTAGGAAAGGTATTCTTCCCATCTGTCTTCTTTCAGAATTTTCTTTATCTTTTTTTCCCCTCTTTTCCTTTTTAAAAAAGTATTTGGGGCGCCTGGGTGGCTCAGTTGTTAAGCATCTGCCTTTGGCTCAGGTCATGATCCTGGAGACCCGGGATCGAGTCCCATATCGGGCTCCCTGCTCGGCGGGAAGCCTGCTTCTCCCTCTCTCACTCCCCCTGCTTGTGTTCCCTCTCTGGCTGTGTTTCTCTCTGTCAAGTAAGTAAGTAAATAATCCTTTAAAAAATTATTTGTTTATTTGAAGAGAGCAAGAACAAGTGGCAGAGGGACAGAAGCATGCTCCATGCTGAGCAGGGAGCCTGAGGTGTGGGGCTTGATCCGAGGACCCCAGGATCATGACGTGGGCCAAAGGCAGACGTTTAACCCACTGAGCCACCCGGGCGCCACTTGATCTTTGATTTTCTGTAGTTTGAAAATGATGTGTGTAGGTTTAGGGATTTTGTTTGTTTGTTTTGTTTGCAGTTATCCTGCTTATTCTTTGAGCTCTCTGGACTTGGTTTGGTGGCTCCTGTTAAATTGGGGAAATTATTATCATTGTTTCAAATATTTTTCCTGTTACTTTCTCTCTTTCTTCTTGTATTGCCATTATGCTGATGTTGCGCTGGTATGCCACAGTTCTTGGGTCTTCCGTCCTTTTTTTTTCTAGTCTTTTTTTCTTTTTGCTTTTTAGTTATAGAGGTTTCTATTGAGATAGCCTTAAGCTTGGAGAGGCTTTCTCAGCCGTGTTTAGTCTGCTAATGAGCTCATCAGAGCCATTCTTCATTTTTTAGTGTTTCTGTTCTCTAGCACTTTTTTTTGTTTCTTTCTTAGGATTTCTACCTCTCTGCTCACATTGCCCATCTGTTCTCGCATGGGGTCTGCTTTATCAATTAGCATATTAATCATAGTTGTTTTTAATTCCTAGTTTGATATTTCTAACTTTCCTATAATATTTAAGCCTGATTTTTAAAAAGATTATATATTTATTTTAGCGAGAGAGCACGCACAAGCATGTGGCAGGGAGGGGCAGAGGGAGAGGGAGAGAGAGTCTAAACAGACTCAGCACTGAGCCCGGAGCCCAAGGTAGGGCTCAGTCTCGCAACTCTGAGACCAGCGCCGGGGCTGAAGCCGAGAGTCTGATGTTTAACCGACTGAGCCACCAAGGTGCCTCAAGCCTGGTTTTAATGCTTTCTCTGTCTTCAAACTGTGTTGTCTTTTAGTATGTCTTATCATTTATTCTTGATGGGTGGGCGTAATATACTGGGTAAAAGGAGTTGCTGTAAATAGACTTGTAGCGATGCGATGATGAGGTATGAGGGAAGGGGAGGTATTTCGGCCTCAGTCTTTCAGGGAGCCTGTACTTCCCTAGACGGTGTTCTAGACGGTGAACTTCGTAAATGCTTCTCAGGTTCCCCCTCTCCTCATGAGGTAGGACGGGATGTCTAGAGTAGGCTAAAGCTGTGGGTGTTTCCCTTCCCCCAGATCACTTAGGCTTTGTTACATTCTAACAGGTCAGGCTATGCTTAGTAGCATCTCCTGCAGGTGGACCTTGTTAATAGAATGCTCTGGCATTCCCCCCCCCCCATGGGAAGTAGTGGGGGGGGTTCTCATTGGGAGAACCTGGTACGAATGCAGGAGCTAAAACCCAGCAACGCCTCGTCAGGGGTTGCGGTGGCTGATTCTTCCTGAAGTTTTTAGCTCGCAGACATCTGTGCACCAAGCCTCTCACAGTTTGCCAGTTCCAGTTCAGGACTTCCCCGGCACTGCTCCCCACCAATGTTCCAGCTCATGCTTTTCTGCTCTGGTAAATTAGGGCTCCCTCAGTCCCTCCAGTCTGGGTGGCAGGAGTAGTTTGCCCTGGGACCACACGTCCAGTGTGGATCTAAGAAGACTAGTGGATTTTTTTTCAGTTTGTTTAGTTTCTTACTCTTTGTTAGGATGGAGTGGCAACATTCCAAATTATCCATAAACCTTGTATCTATAAACATTGCAGTGAAGCTGTGTGTGATTGGTTTACAAGATAATAGAGTTGTCTGAATCTCCGTGTCTCAGCTTTCATTGCATGAACACTAGTTTCAGTATCTGCCATGTAATAGAACAATAGGTAGGTGGGACTTTCCAGCGGGTAGCCTGTATACATCTCTCTCTCTCTCTCTCTCTCTCTCTCTCTCTCTCTCTCTCTCTCTCATTGACTCACTCCTAAGGCACAACACTGTTCAGTGAGTTCCAGTAAACAAACAATTTTCAATAAGTTTTCCTGTGTTCATATTGTTGTTGTTTGTGGAGTAACAGAGCTTTTCATATTTCAGACACTTTTTTAACATAGTCTTTATTGTTTCATTAAGTAGTTGGGAAATTAATTTCCAAGTCTCTAGTGTAACAAGTTCAGCTATAATTCTCTAAACATAGAACTTGAGGCTGTGAACAAAACATTTTTTTAAAGACTTTATTTATACCAACTACTGAAAAGGATAGTCTGTAGTAGTGCTTATTCACATTTTAGGCCTTCTGAGTCTAGTCATGAAGACTTCCTAAAGCATTCAATTTTTTTATGGAGTAAGAACCACACTTGTTTCAGATGTTTTGTTTTCCTCTAACATTTTCTACTTTTTAATAATACTTTTCTTTATGTCCGGATCAGAGGATATTATGGGTGACGATTTATTTTGGAGTTTCTGTCCTGAAACTTTGGGCTAAGTTGACATGCTTTTATATCATTTTCACATAACATGAAGAATTGCTAAAGAGGTGTTTTTCTTGAAAGCTCCGAAGATTAAAGAGAGTAAGACATTTTACTTAAAAGCTAATGTGTAATGTTGTTTCTCTTAGTGCAGTAAAGTTCTGGAAATGTGAGAATGATGATATAAATGAAATTCTGTTACTCTGTCTTTTATGATTACTTAAATTCTGTTAGCATCCATTTATTAAATCTTAAAATGTTTATACTAATTTAGATAACCTCTTTATATTGTCAGTTTCCTTGTTTAGCTATTTGATCGTTCTTGTTTTAGAACACAAAACTAACAGCTTCTGTGATTCTAAGTATTTCAGCATTGCAATATATGGTACAATAATACATACACCTCTACTTACTTAATGTTGACCACATGATGCCCATGGGAAGATCTGCATGTTTCAAATAGAATTCTTAAAAGTGCATATTCAAATAATATCACAGATCCAAGTATCATCCCTTGTTTGTATTACTGACAGTGCTGGACTGATTATAATTGGTAGTAATCTAAGTTTTGTGATACCAGAAATAACATGAAAGTAGGAAGCATTTGGTTGTTTGGCTTTCTTGAGACTGAAGCCAAACTTGTTACAAATCTGCCTTCAAGTATAAATTCATAATATCTTTGAGAAGAGGCTATTTTAAAATATTTTTGTAATTTTTATTCTTTTCCTGTCTTCCTCTTCATAATTTGCCCTTTCATTAGATTCTGTGAATGTGTTTCTTGACATCTCATTTATTTTCTTTATTCTCCTTGACTTTTTGGTAGTCAGTCATAGTAATGGCAAAATATAAAAGCCCTATCTTTTAGCATTTATTTCTTCCCTTATTCTAGTGAGATTGACATGTTTTCTTGTTCTGCTATTTAATTCTCTGCTTTGAATTGTCTGTTCATATCCTTGTTCATTTTAAGATACTGTTTTCACTTTTTTTTAAGATTTCATTTATTTATTTGAGAGAGGGAACACAAGCAGGGGGAGTGAGAGAGGGAGAAGCAGGCTTCCCACCGAGCGGGGAGCCCGATGTGGGGCTCCATCCCAGGACCCTGGAATCATGACCTGAGCCAAAGGCAGACGCTTAATGACTGAGCCACCCAGGCGCCCCTGTTGTTGTTGTTATTGTTGTTGTTGTTTTTTAAAGATTTTATTTATTTGACAGAGAGAAATACAGCCAGAGAGGGAAAACAAGCAGGGGGAGTGAGAGAGGGAGAAGCAGGCTTCCCGCCGAGCAGGGAGCTTGATGTGGGACTCGATCCCGGGTCTCTGGGATCATGACCTGAGCCAAAGGCAGTCGCTTAACCAACTGAGCCACCCAGGCGCCCCTGTTGTTATTTTTTAAAAGCTGTATCTCAGTGGGGAGCCAGGTTGTCTCAGTTGGGTTAAGTGTCAGACTCTTGGATTTGGCTCAGGTCATGATACGGGGGTCTTGAGATAGAGTCTTGTGTTGGACTACCCGCTGAGCAGGGAGTCGGCGTCTATTCCTCCCCTCTGCCCTCCCCACCCCCCACTTGCTCATAGTCTCTCTCCCAAATAACTAAATAAATCCTTAAAAAAAAGCTATATCTCATTATTTTCCTTTATATATTTTTTTGTTACCTTCCTTCCAGAAAAATATACTCCTGTCTAGAGAAGAATTTAAAATTGATCTGCACTTCATTCTAAGCCTATTCAAGATAGGGAGTTGGAACTAGGGATTTTTCAGGGTCTGACCCTCAGTGAAGCACTCCTTAAGAAGAATTCAGAATTAAACATTGAAAAAAAAAAGAATCCCAAGAAGGCTATCCATGAGCAGCAAGAGCCCAGACACCACGAACAACAGGATTAAATTCTGCAGGAGTGTCAAATAATACAATTGTTGGATGAAGAATATAAAGTATTTGGGGCTCCTGGCTGGCCCAGTCCATGGAGCACGTGACTCTTGATTTCGTGGACATGAGTTTGAGCCCCAAGTTGGGCACAGAGTTTACTTAAAAGAAAGAAATAAAAAATTGTGAATCGTCCCTTAACAAAAAGAATGTCAAGTATTTGAAATGATTAAAGACTTAAAAGAGTAATAAGTGAGAGGTAAGAATAAACCTTAAGAAGGTAACCAGGTGGATTTTCAAAAGAAGCCAATGAAATATATTTTCTGGATATGAACAGTTTATTTTCATGATGAAAAGAAGTGCCTGCATTCACATGTACACTCAGTGGTGCTTGTGTTGGCAGCACATATACTAAAGCTAGAAGGATGCAGAGATCTGCATGGCCCCTGGGCAAGGAAGACAGGCAAATTTATAAAGTGTTCCTAAATAAATAAAGGCTCAATGAATAATAGTTTAGTTTTCAATTTAGACACAGTTGTGGAGAGAGTAGTGAACTGGAAAATAGTATCGAGAAAATTACCTAGAATGTAACAAGGCGAGAGATGTCAAATATGGTAGAATTAAAGTTGATAACAGATGGTGATAAGTCTAATATGTCCCAGTTGGAGTCCTGAAGAATAATCGAGGGAACCTAATATTTGAAGGATAATATTCCCAATCTGAATATTTATGATGAACATGTTCTGAGGAGATTGATAAAGCTATGTCTGTACTGAGACACTTTAAGTGACTCTGAACTGACAACGACAAAAATATATATATTAGAGGAGCAGCTGTTAAACAAATATTGGGCCTTCAGACATCAACTAAAGAAGGGTTAGGGAACAAAAGAATTATATCTTCAAATGCTGAGAAAAAAATAATTGTCACTTCTAAGTAGTGCTTCGCGAGGAGACAGATTTTAGCAGACTGAATTACAGACGTGGCAAGGACACTATGTCCAAGGATTTTGCTTGGTAATTACAAATAATTAAAACAATCACGTAAAAACAATGAAGGATAAAACAGCAATTTCTTTTTATTTATTTATTTATTTATTTATTTATTTATTTATTTATTTATTTTTTAAGATTTTATTCATTTGACAGAGAGAAACACAGGCAGAGAGGGAACAGAAGCAGGGGGAGTGAGAGAGGGAGAAGCAGGCTTCCCGCCGAGCAGGCAGCCCGATGTGGGGCTCGATCCCGGGTCTCCAGGATCATGACCTGAGCTGAAGTCAGCCGCTTAACCAGCTGAGCCACCCAGGCGCCCCAAAACAGCAATTTCAAGAACACGGAAGGCATGAGGCATTTGAAAGAAGAAAAACTCAGTTATGGAAACGTGCAGTTAGAAGCGCACATGTGAAAACTGGGGAAGAAGGAAGCAAATGGAAATGAACAAAGCTCAAAAACATGGTCAAGGGGCGCCTGGGTGGCTCAGTTGGTTGAGCGACTACCTTCGGCTCAGGTCATGATCCTGGAGTCCCGGGATTGAGCCCCGCATCAGGCTCCCTGCTCAGTGGGAAGCCTGCTTCTCCCTCTCTCACTCTCCCTGCTTGTGTTCCCTCTCTCGCTGTATTTCTCTCTGTCAAATAAATAAATAAATAAAATCTTTAAAAAAAAAAAAAGGATGGGCAAGGTGTGCTATAAATGGGGAAAGGAGGAAAAATACAAGTGTGCATAATTGGTGATTTTTTTATTAGCTCAGCCGTTAAGAACATAATATAAAGTTGTCTGAAACAATTTCTGGGCGCCTGGGGGCGCTCCGTGTGTTAAATGTCTGCCTTTGGCTCGGGTCGTGATCCCAGGGTGCTGGGATGAAGTCTGGTATCCAGCTCCTTGCTCAGCAGGGAGTCTGCTTCTCCCTCTCCCTCTGCCCCTGGCCTCCACTCATGATCATGCACCCCACACACACACTGTCAAATAAAATGTTTTTTAAAAAATTATTTATTTAATGGAAAAAGGAACTGTGTATGCTTATGGATTGTTTTTCCCTAGAAATCCAAGGGAGTATAATAATAGAAAAACCAGTAGCTAAAAACTGATATTCCCTTAATGACTGAAGTGAATATGTAAAAGTATAGAGTATATGTAGACATATACGTGAGCTTATGTATATATGTACACATATGTGTGTGGATAGATAGATAAGGAGCTACCAGAGCATTCTCATTGGAAGGTAGATGAAGCAGATGCTTTTTGTCATCACTGTTATGTAATAATGTCACTGGGAGATACTAGTTAATACAATTGGAGAGGAGAAATCAGAAGGATAAAAATAGGAAAAGTACTGAAGATCACTATTATTTGCAAATGACGGTGTATGCGTTGACACTCAGAGAGCCAGGTGAAAGGCTTATAAGGGGAATCAGTGAGGCGATTGACTGATAGAGTGATGAATGAGAAATCAGTGATATCTAGAAAACTCTCAGGGCTTACGGTCTGTATGAAGAAAGCTGCAAAATACTATTGAGTCTTGAACAAGTGGAAATGGTTTTGAATAGAATCATCATGAAGAAGTCAGTTCTCCCAGAATGTATCTGAATTTTTAATGTAGTAAAATATACCTAACGTCAAATTTAGCTTTTTTTTTAAAATGAAGTCTTTTTTTTTTAAGATTTCATTTATGTGTTTGTTTGTTTATTTTTTTAAAGATTTTTTTTTTTAATTTATTTGACAGAGAGAAACACAGCCAGAGAGGAAACACAAGCAGGGGGAATGAGAGAGGGAGAAGCAGGCTTCCTGCTGAGTAGGGAGCCTGATGTGGGGCTCGATCCCGGGTCTCCAGGATCATGACCTGAGCCGAAGGCAGTCGTCCAACCAACTGAGCCACCCAGGCGCTCCGATTTTATTTATTTATTTGACAGAGAGAGAGATAGCTCACAAGTAGGCAGAGAGGCAGGCAGAGAGAGAGGAGGAAGCAGACTCCCTGCTGAGCAGAGAGCCCAATGCAGGCCTCGATCCCAGGACCCTGAGATCATGACCTGAGCCGAAGGCAGAGGCTTTAACCCACTGAGCCACCCAGGCGCCCCAAATTTAGCTTTTAAACCTGTACGTAAACAGTTTTGTGGACATTAAGTACATTCATATTTTTGTGAAGCCATCATCGCCATCCATCTCCAGAACATTTTTGGTCTTCCCCCAACTGAAATTCTGTACTCCGTTAAACAGTGAAAACCTTTCCCTGCAGCCCCATGGCAACTGCCGTCCTACTCTGTCTCTAAATTTGACTACTCCAGATACTGTATAAATGGAATCATATAGTATTTGTCTTTTTGTGACTGGCTTATTATTTCCTGTTAGCTTAATGTCCTCAAGGCTCATCCATATTGTTTAGCATATGGCAAAATTCCCTTCCATTTTAAGGATGAATGATAAGCAGTTGTATGTATATGCCACATTTTCGTTACCCTTCGCCTGTCAGTGGGCGTCCGTGGACTTGGTTCCACCTTTTGGCTGTCTGTGCACCATACTGCTGTGAACATCAGCTTGGAAATGTCTGCACAAGTCCCTCCCTCTACTTCTTTGAGGTATTTGTAAATTTAACAATGAAAATGAAAATTATGTATATTGGCAGTAGATAAGTTGTAACATTTATATGTCAAAATAAGAGTAGCAGTGACATTTCTGAAGAGCAGCAACAGGTAGGAATCAGTCTTATTAGAAAATAAAACAAAGGTAAAATTATTAGAACATTGTGGCGGTGGTGAATGTATATAGACAGTACATGAGTGACATGGAGTGGGAGATCAGCAGTAGACCCACGTATGTACAAGAATTGAATGTATTTTCATACATTAGTGTAGCATTTCAGGGCCCAGGACATAACAAAATGATTCAGTAAATTCTGTTGGCACTGGGTAGTTGTGTAGGAGATTTCATACATATTTAGACGTACGTATATATTAAACTTCAGGAGTGTATGGTTCTTCATCTTTATCTCACTGATATTTTCCGTTTTTATTTTTAAACTCTTTAGAATTATTTTTAATTTTTTTTAAAGATTGCATTTATTTTTGAGAGAGAGAGCACACAAGCACATGGGGGGGGGGGCATTGGAGGAAGAAGCTGACTTCCCACTGAGCCAGGAGCCCAACGTGAGACTCGATCTCAGGATCCCAAGATCAGGACCTGAGCTGAAGGCAGACACTTAACCAGCTGAGCCACCCAGGTGTCCCTGAAGATATATTAATTCAGATTTGTGAGAGAGTGGGGAAAGAGCAGAGGGAGAGGGAAGGAAGAGAATCCGATGCAGACTCCCCAATCAGTGGGGAGCCCAACTCGGAACTCGGTCTCATGACCCTGAGATTGTGACCTGAGCTGAAACCAGGAGTTGCATGCTTAACCGACTGAGCCACCCATGCACCCCCTTACTGCTCTATTTCCTTTGAGAATAAAAAGATGCAGTTTTTTACATTTGAAAACCAATAAAAAGCTTCTTTGATTCTACTTTGTCTCTTAGCTCTGACCCCCACTTTGCTCTTTCCCTGTTCTTTACTTGGTTTTACATTTTTCTCTTTAGATTCTCTTTTTAGCCTTTAAACCCATTCCAATCAAGCTTTTGCTCTCACACTTGACAGAGAGTGCTGTTGCACGGTTACCGGCAACCCCCTGTTGCCGCCTCCGTCAGACACATCCATGCTCTTGTTTCTGTTTGATCGGTCAGCAGTAGTTGGCAGCTAGCTCTTACAAAGATGGGTTCCTCACCCCAGATCCCATTGTTGACCTTCTGGCTCCTTAGTCTTTGCTGGCTCTTTATCTCATGGTGTGGACGTACCCCAGTATTTGCCATCGGTCATCTTCCTTTTCCATTCACCCTCACTTGCATGTGTCAGCCAGCCTCGAAGCTTTAAATGTCTGTGTGCTGCTGTCTTCCGGATTGCAATTTCATGCTCCCACTTCTCTGTTGGGTGTTCAGAAGGCATTTTGGTCATAACATGTCCAGAAGATAGAGCACCAGCTGGGGGTGGGTGGGGAGAGAGAGAAGCAGACTCCCCGCTTGAGCAGGGAGGTGGGCATCGGGCTCTGATCCAGGACCCTGGGATCATGACCGGAGCCGGAGGCAGACACTTAACCGGCAGAGCCACCCAGGCACCCCCAAATCTGTGGCTTTCTTTGTTGTCTTTTTCTTCTATTAAAATATAAGTTATTCAAGAGAAGGAATTTTTGTCTTTATTCTTTGCTGTATCTCCAATGCTGATTAGGTACCCAAGGTATGTTTGTTGAATGAAGAATAGGTCACATACCTGTTCTGCATAAAACCTTCCAATGGCTTCCCCTCTTTTGGACTAACAAAAGTTTGTCTAGTCTGCCTCTCTATCTTATGCCTGGCCTCACTTTCCTCGATTACACCAGAGAAGCTCCTGCCTTAGGGCCTTTGCTCTCGCTATTTCTCTTTGGGGTAGTATTCTTTTCTTAGGTATCTGTATATATCCCCCCTTAACCTCCTTTGGGTTTCTGTGTAGATGTGGTCTTCTTAATCAGGACTTTCCTGACAACCTGTTTTAATATTGTTAATGCTTTCCAGCCCTAGTCTTTCCTCTTCCATACTTTTCATTTTCTGCATAGCACATTTCACACTCTGAAATACTGAATATATGCCTTACCTTTTTATTGCCTCTACCCTGCTCATGCATGAGAATAAACACTCCATGGTGAAAGGGATTTTTTCCACTGCTATTATTCTTTGTACTTAAACAGGACGTACTGTTTTCTGAAAAAAATAAGTTCTTGATTAAGCAAGAATTCAATATTGTAAAGTAAAAATCATCAATGTAGAGTTAGAAAATCTAAAAAAAATTTATTCATGAAAGTGATGTTATTTGTGAAATATTTAGAATTGAACTTGACAGCAAGTGTTTGGGATTTATTTTGAATGTAATTGTAAATATCCAGTAACACCAGAACGTTTAACTAATAATTCATTAATTTGATTCATGATTGTGGTGCTAATGTTAGTGTTGAGATACTTTTTTTTCCCTACCTTAATATACAAAGTTCAAGTCATTTAGAGAGTTTTCTTTTTTTGAAATTTTAAATGGATCTCAAGACCACCTGGAAATCTATGTAATGCAAAAATAATCAGGAATCCTTATAAAAATGTTCCAAAATTAGTGGTTTGGGATATACAAGTCTGTGAATATACTAAAAACCTTTGAATTTGTGCTCTAAAAGAGAGACTTTTATGGTACATGAATTATATCTCTAATGTTATAAATAAAATAGCCAAGGAGTTTCTACAGGAATACAAAGAAAACTTAGTCTTTTCAAGTATTAAAACTTTTTCTAAAGTTATCATATCAATATATTGTATTAGTGGCCCAATAATAAATGTAAGTGTGAGTGAAAGAAAATGGAAAGCTTAAAGAAAGACCCAAATATGAATAAAATAGATGATGAATGTATTTCAAGTAAATGAACATGAAGTAATGGAAAAACTCAAAAAAAAAAATTGAGTGCCTGCTCACAGATTATTTTCAAAATTCAAGAGCGATAAACAATTTAAAGTAAAAAGAAAACATTCCTGGGATATATGGTGACGATTCTTTCTTCAGGAGAGCATGGCCTTTCCAGGTGTGCTATGAAAACAGCTACAGACTATTTTATTGACTGTACTGGTTAAGAGCTCTGACTCTGAAATGAGACTAGATTTAAATCATCTCTCAGTCACTTACCTGGTTAGGTGCCCTTGGGCTGGTAGTATCTCAACTTTTCTCTTGTTCTTTTTTTTTTTTTTTTTTTTTAAGAATGTATTTATTTGACAGAGAAGGAACACAAGCAGGGGAGTGGCAGAAGGAGAAGGAGAAGCAGGCCTCCCACCGAGCTGGGGACCTGAATTGGGGCTCAGTCCTGGACTCCGGGATCATGACCTGAGCCGAAGGCAGATGCTTAACGACTGAGTCCCCCAGGCGCCCCTTCTCTTGTTCTTGTTGGGGAGGCTAATTGTAGCACTTGCATCATGTAGCTGTGGGGGCTCACCGACCGCCTTTGTGAGGTCCTTTGTAGTTTTTCATATGATTGAAACTAAGATTGAAACTTTGTAAGAAATCTAATAGGAAGTGAAAAGACAACTGATAAATTGGGGGAAATATGTGTAACATGAGAGAGAAAGATCTATTATTTCTAACATACCAAGGGCTCTTCTAAATCAGTAAGGATAAATTCCACAATGTAGAAAGATAATAGGGACTAGAGCCTTTGAACAGTTATTTCTATGCTGAAGAAATATACATAGCAAAATCATGTCATAGGACATTCAAAATAACAGGTAATAAATGAAATGTAAGTAGAAATTAAAAAAAAAATACCTATAGGTAAATCTTAACACTGTGAAATCTTAAACACTGACGGTGGGAATACACAGTCTTCTCTTCACATTTGGGACATTGATATCTCGGGATGCCTGAGTTGCTCCGTCGGTTGAACATCTGCCTTCAGCTCGGTCCTGATCCCACTGTCCTGAGATCAAGCCCCGCATCGGGCTCCCTGTTCAGTGGGGGGCCTGCTTCTCTCTCTCCCACTCCCCCTGCTTGTGTTTCCTCTCTCTCACTGCCTCTTTGTGTATAAATAAATAAATATAAATAAATAAAATAAAATGCTTGGGGAGCAGGGGAAGAATATTGACATCTCACCAAAAAAAACTCACGTAGTGTACGTAAACAGTAAATAGAAAGCTACAAGCTGCACATGAACACAGACCCCCAGGAGGGCAAGTCAGTACATGCACACACAGCCTTCACATCCAGAGAGCTGGAGAGACGAAAACCACCTAGAGATTTTTAAGTGTTAAATGGGCAATGTTAAATGGGCAAAAAGCCATTTGCTAAAAATAGGACAATAATAAGTAGATTTGCAAATGAATTTAAATAATAATTAATCCTAGAAATAATAGCATTTGAAATGAAAACTTAATGAACTTATTGGAATGGTAAATAGGAGACAGTAAAATTTCTGAACATACCTATAAACAAATCACCCAAATTGGCAATGTTAATTTCAGAATTATCAGGGTGGGCTTGTTAGATGGTATTATTGTTTCTGCTGTAAGTCGCGTTGTCTAACAATGTAGGAAATCACAGATCCTAATGTGTTATCTTGATTTGCAGAAATGTATTATTTGTACAGTCTGGATTTCTATAATGAACTTTTTTTTTCCTTTAAAAAATGTTTTCTTCCCTTTCTTGTGTACCTGGTCCACATGTGTAACTATTTATTGTATATCCCTTTAGATCTAGTAGTTCTCTGAAGGAAATAATAGGACAAATAGGCAAAGATTTTTGTAATCAGATGTTTATCATATATTCCTAATAAAAATAACCAGTAATTGTTTTAAAACCAAGCTAGAGGTTGATTTTATGAATTAAGGGCTGTTATGAAACCATGGAATCAGTAATCTAACTCCTCATTTATTTGCCCAGAGAGGTGTCTTCCTTTTATCATTTAAGTTAACTGAACTACAAAACAAAAAGCATTTGGGGCCCATTTTTTTAAAAGAATGTATATATGCCTGTTTTTGTGCATGTGATGGAAATCTCTGAAGTGTAAAAGTGTTTATCCTTGGATGATAGTATTTTTGTCTCTTTTTTTTAATAAACATACCTTTATTTTTGGAAGGAAGCTCTTTTTGTGTTGAAAAAAAATTACATGCCTAATAGGATTGTTTGAGACAATCACTTTTTCATTGGCTAATATATAATATACTATCTTAAATATGGTACTAATTATTTCTAGTTGTCATTTTAAAGGGTTCTTAGAAATGTAAGAGGAGGGACACCTGGGTGGCTGAGTTGCTTGAGCATCTGCTCTCAGAGTCGGCTTCGCCCTCTGCCTACTGCTTGCCTTGCTTCTGCTCTCTCTGTTTCTCTCTCTCTCTGACAAGTAAGTAAATAAAATCTTTAAAAAAAGAAAAAAGAGGGGCGTCTGGGTGGCTCAGTTGGTTAAGCGACTGCCTTCGGCTCAGGTCATGATCTCCGGGTCCTGGGATAGAGCCCCGCATCAGGCTCTCTGCTCCAAGGAAGGCCTGCTTCTCCCTCTCTCAGTCCCCTTGCTTGTGTTCCCTCTCTGGCTGTGTTTCTCTCTGTCAAATAAAAATTAAAAAAAAAAAAAAGAAAAAAAGAAATGCAAGAGGTTAATATCACCAGTACCAAATGTACTAATATTACCAACATCTTACTAATATTATCTCATCAACTTAGTTTATCTAATATTATACGATTTTGAAGAAAAGCTCTTTGAAAGCAAAACCAAATTATCTATGTATGTCTTTTTTGTTGTTTTTCTTCTCTCTTTCTCTTTTTAAAGATTTTATTTATTTATTTGACAGAGATACAGTGAGAGAGGGAACACAAGCAGAGGTCATGGGAGAGGAAGAAGCAGGCTTCCTGCTAATAAGCAGGGAGCCTGATGACAGGGCTGGATCCCAGGGCCTGTAGATCTTGATCTGAGCCAAAGGCAGATGCTTAATGACTGACCCAGGTGCCCCCCCTCCCTTTTTAAGTTTATATAAACTTATTTTTTATTAGCATATAATGTATTATTTGTTTCAAGGGTACAGGTCTGTGATTCATCAGTCTTTTTTTTTTTTTTAAGATTTTTTAAAATTTATTTGACAGAGAGAAATACAGCGAGAGAGGGAACACAAGCAGGGGGAGTGAGAGAAGGAGAAGCAGGCTTCCCGCCGAGCAGGGAGCCCGATGTGGGACTTGATTCCGGGTCTCTGGGATCATGCCCTGAGCCGAAGGCAGTCGCTTAACCAACTGAGCCACCCAGGCGCCCCAATTCATCAGTCCTATACAGTACACAGCACATACCCTCCTCACTGTCTATCACCCAGACACTCCATCCCTCCCACCCCCACCATTCCAGCAACCCTCAGTTTGTTTCCTGAGATCAGGAGTCTCTTATGGTTTGTCTCCCTCTCTGGTTTCATCTTGTTTCATTTTTTCCTCCCTTTCCCCTATGATCCTCTGCCTTCCTTGTTTCTCAAATTCCTGAAATCAGTGAGGTTATATGATAATTGTTGTTCTCTGATTGACTAATTTCGCTTAGCATAATACCCTCTAGTTCCATCCACTTTTTTGATGGCTGCATAATATTCCGTTGAACGTATATACCACATCTTTTTTATCCATTCATCTGTCAGGGGACATCTGAACTCTGCATAGTTTGGCTATTGTGCACATTGCTGCTATAAACATTTGAGCACACATGCCCCTTCGGATCACTACATTCGTATCTTTAGGGTAAATACCCAGTAGTGCAATTGCTGGGTCATAGGGTAGCTCTATTTTCAACTTTTTGAGAAACCTCTGTACTGTTTCCTAGAGTGGCTGCACCAGTTTGCATTTCCACCAACAGTGTAAGAGAGTTTCCCTTTCTCTGCATCCTCGACAACATCAGTTGTTTCCTGACTTATTAATTGTAACCATTCTGACTGGTATGAGATGATATCTCATTTTTGGTTTTGATTTGGATTTCCCTGATGCCAAGTGATGTTGGGCATTTTTTCATATGTCTGTTGGCCATTTGGATGTCTTCTTTGCAGAAGTGTCTGTTCCATGTCTTCTGCCCATTTCTTGAATGGATTATTTGTTCCTTGTTATTGAGTTTTGATAAGCTCTTTATAGATTTTGGATATTACCCCTTTATCTGGTATGTCATTTGTAAATATCTTCTCCCATTCTGTCAGTTGTCCTTTGATTTTGTTGACTGTTTCCTTTGCTGTGTAAAAGCTCTTTGTGTTGATGAAGTCCCAGTAGTTCATTTTTGCCCTTGCTTCCCTCGCCTTCAGTGATGTGTCTAAGAAGTTGCTGCGGCTGAGGTCAAAGAGGTTGCTGCCTGTTTTCTCCTCAAGGATTTTGATGGAGTCCTGTCTTATATTTAGGTCTTTCATCCACTTTGAGTCAATTTTTGTGTATGATGTAAGGAAACAGTCCAGTTTCATTCTTCTGCATGGGGCTGTCCAATTTTCCCAGTACTATTTTTTGAAGAGACTGTCTTTTTTCCATTGGATATTCCTTTTTTTTTTTTTAGAGGTGTAACTTTTTTTATTTTAAAGGCTTTTTAGTTTGGATATTCTTTCTTGCTTTGTCAAAGAGAGTAGGTGTTAATTCTTCCTTAAATGTTTGGTAGAATTCCCCTGGGAAGGCATCTGATCCA
The DNA here is from genome assembly GCA_004023965.1 of Spilogale gracilis. Taxonomy (NCBI): domain Eukaryota; kingdom Metazoa; phylum Chordata; class Mammalia; order Carnivora; family Mephitidae; genus Spilogale; species Spilogale gracilis. Next base: position 16,185 of record PITA01008098.1, on the reverse strand, counting down.
GGTCTCTTGTTTGTTGGGAAATTTTTGATGACTACTTCAATTTCCTTGTTAGTTATGGGTTTGTTGAGGTTTTCTCTTTCTTCCTGGTTCAGTTTTGGTAGTTTATACATCTCTAGGAATGAATCCATTTCTTCCATATTGTCTAATTTGTTGGCATATAGTTGCTTATAATACATTCTTTTTTTCTTTTTTTTTTTTTAAGATTTTTTATTTATTTGACAGAGAGAGACAGCCAGGGAGGGAACACAAGCAGGGGAAGCGAGAGCAGGAGAAGCAGGCCTCCCGCTGAGCCTGGAGCCCAATGTGGGCCTCCGTCCCAGGACTCCAGGATCATGACCTGACCCACCTAGGCACCCCTCATCGTTCTTAGAATTGTTTCTATTTCTTTAGTGTTGGTTGTGGTCTCTCCTCTTTCACTCATGATTTTATTTATTTGGGTCTGTTCTCTTTTCTTTTTGATAAATCTGGTCAGGGTTTTGTCAGTTTTATGAATTCTTTCAAAGAACCAGCTCCTAGTTTCATTGATCTGTTCTACTGTTCTTTTGGTCTCTATTCCATTGACTTCTGCTCTGGTCTTTGTTTTTTCTCTTCTGCTGTATTTAGACTTTATTTGCTGTTCTTTTCCCAGCTCCTTAGGTTGTAGGGTCAGGTTCTGTATTTGAGACCTTTCTTGTTTCTTTTCTTTCCTTTTTTTTTTTTTTTTAAGATTTATTTATTTGACAGAGAGAAACAGAGCGAGAGAGGGAACACAAGCAGGGGGAGTGGGAGAGGGGAAGCCTGTTGCTGTGCCTGCTTGTGCTCTCTAGCTCTCTGTCAAATAAATAGATAAAATCTTTTAAAAAATCAAATTTGCCTGATACAAGGGTTGCCACCTCACCTTACTTTTGCGTGTCCATTGGCATGGCAAATGGTTTCTGCCCCTCACTTTAAATCTGAAGTTGTCTTTAGGTCTAAATTGAGTCTCTTGCGGACAGCATATCGATGGGTCTTGCCTTTTTATCCAGTCTGATACCCTGTGTCTTTTGATTGGGGCATTTAGCTCATTTATATTCAGGGTGACTATTGAATATGAATTTAGGGCCATTGTAGTGCCTGTAAGGTGACTGGTACTGTATGTTGTCTCCGTTCCTTACTGGCCTGGGTCACTTTTGGGCTCTCTCTCTGCTTAATGGACCCTTTTCAATATCTCTTGTAGGGCTGGTTTGGTGATAGCAAATTCTTTTAGCTCCTGTTTCTCCTGGATTTCTTCTCTTTAAACATTGACCATTTACTGTGGGATACTGCCTTAGGCCGACTGGTTCGTTGGAGAGGTATATTTCTGACAGATGAAAATCTGGATTCAACTCCAGTCCTTTAGCAGCTCATAGGAACGGTATATATCTCTATTTTTAGGCAGAATTTTTTAAAATAACTTTTTAGTTGACGTATAACTACCATTTAATTCATATATGTGATAGCTCAATGAATTTTCACAAACCCAAACACCCCATTTAGCCAGCATTCAGATTACGAGCAAGAACATTGCCAGCACCCATGAAGCCCTCCTCATGCTCCTTTCCTTTTACTCCTGTGACATACCGCACTGCCTCATACTGGGGGTGACAGTTTTCCTGACTTTAATATTGCAACTAGTAATGCCTCTTTGAGAGCTTTATTTGAATGGAATTGTATAGTATACAGTAGCTTCGTCCATTCACTGCCGTTAGTAAGCTTATCTATGGTATTGCACACAGTCATAATTTATAGAAGACAGATTTAGGACAGTTTTAGAATTGGAAATGTTGCAGTTTTGAGGTACAAATGTATTTAAAATATTTAAAATAATAAAGCTTTTCAAGTTTTGAAAAGTAACTGAAAGTACAGAAATGAGAATATTGATTTTTAATAGGATGGGAAGAAAATCTAAGAGGGTTCTTTAATTAGAAGCTTAGCATCAGGGGCGCCTGGGTGGCTCAGTTGGTTAAGCGACTGCCTTCGGCTCAGGTCATGATCCCAGAGACCCGGGATCGAGTCCCACATCAGGCTCCCTGCTAGGCGGGAAGCCTGCTTCTCCCCCTCACTCCCCCTGCTTGTGTTCCCTCTCTCGCTGTGTTTCTGTCTGTCAAATGAATAAATAAAATCTTTTAAAAAAGAGAAAAAAACGCAGCATAGCATCAGCTGTACAGGAGACTGTCAAAGAAGTCTGCCTTCTCTTGAGCAAAACTGTAAGCATCTAGTCCAAAAGCAGTGATTAAGTTCCCTTAATTCTTTTTTTTTTTTTTTTAAGATTTTTATTTATTTGACAGAGAGAAACACAGCCAGAGAGGGAACACAAGCAGGGGGAGTGAGAGAGAGAGAAGCAGGCTTCCCACCGAGCAGGCAGTCCGATGCGGGACTCGATCCCGGGTCTCCGGGATCATGACCTGAGCCGAAGGCAGTCGCTCAACCAACTGAGCCACCCAGGCGCCCCTAAGTTCCCTTAATTCTTATTTCAGCTGTTGGTGGTGGTGTGTTGTACTTTAGTTGCCACAATGTAAAGAGGAGTATTGAGAACTGAAATGCAGCCATCAGAAAATGACCAGAAAAGATGTGAAGCTGCTTAGGGGCAGGTTGAATATGTTGGTTCAATTCAAATGAGTGAAAAGCTTTTGGAAAGCAGAGCAATTAGACTTATTATTTGTGGTTTGGGAAAGTAAGACTCAGATCAGTACATGCAAGTTTCAGAAAAGAAGATTTTACTTCACTTTTAGGGTGAACTTTTTTTTTTAATAAAACCATTTCATTGTGGTAAATTTGAAATTAAACAGTAGAGTGATTAGTCCAAGTGAAGAGATACATATCCATCACTAGGGTCATGTTGTTCATTTTCTGTCTGATACTTGGAAACAGTCTGTTCTACAAGGAACTCTGATTCATTTTAATGGGAAGTAGTAGGTAGAGACCACAGTCTTGAGGGTTACAGGTGTTCATTGCTACTGGACTTTCATTGTTTATAGACCATTTGATAGAAATAGGGGTATAAGTGTGTGTGTGTATGTGCACACACGTGTGTTAAAGACTTTGTACATTTCTTATTCCAGCTTACAATTACAGGTTTTTAAAAATATTTTTATTTATTTGACAGAGAAATAGAATCAGAAAGCATAAGCAAGGGGAGTGGCAGAGGCAGAGGGAGAAGCAGGCTCCCCATTGAGCAGAGAACCTGACATGGGGCTTGATCCCAGGACCCTGATCAGACCTGAACTCAAGGCAGATGCATAACCAACTAAGCCACCCAGGTGCCACCAAATTACAGGTTTTTAATTAACCTCTTTGAATTTATATTGTATCCCTTTTTTGATTTTATATCTCCTTCTCTATCCTAAAATTCTGGTTCATTATGACATTCTTATAGTAAGTTATTTGATATGTTTATTCATCAGTTATCTATCAGGTTCAAAATACTTACACCAGGATTACCACTGATATTCTCACTTGCAGTTTAAAGATATTTTTTTTTTTATGGACAGCTTTTTGTCTTTAAAACATGTAGTCTGAATACTGTGTTTTAAGGAATTCAAAATAGGGGTCCCTGTGTGGCTCAGTCAGTTAAGCATCTGACTCCTGTTTTCGGCTCAGGTCATAATCTCAGGGTTGTGGGCTCAAACCCCATGTAGGGCTACAAGCTTAGTGAGAAGGCTGCCTGTCTCTCTGTCCCTCTGCCCTTCCCTCTACTTGTGCTATTGCATACTCTCTCCTTTAAAATAAATACATAAATCTTAAAAAAAGGTAATTCAAAATAGTTATTTTCCATGTAGCTATGTAGTTAATTTGGTAGATGTATTTGTTTACATTGTTTACAATATTTAGAGATTAGATATTTTTCAATATGATATAATTTTGTTTCAATATAATATAAACACTAATTACCATAAGCAAATGTAGAGAGTGCTAACTTCTAGGTTTCTTTCCTCCCTAATATATGACCATTTTCACTCATCTTTGGTTTTTTCTTCATGTTTACTATAATCAGGCATATATTCATATTCCTTTATCCTGCTTTTTTCATTTAACAATATATTCCTGAAGACCATCCCAGCACTACGTAGACACTATCTCACCGCTACCCCCCAGTTTCATAGTCCTCCATTGTACAGATCGGCTTTGGTTTATTCAGACACTCTCCTGTGGATAGTCATTTTAGGGATTTGCTATTAAAATAGTGGTCGGGGCACATGGCTAGCTCATTGGGGGGGAGCATGTGACTCTTGGTCTCAGGGTTGTGAGTTCAAGCCCCACATAGGGTATAGAGATTACATACATATATACATGAACTTTTTAAAAATACCAACAACATTTTTCACAGACCTAGAACAAATAAAATCTTAAAACATAGTGGTCCATTTTGTAGCTTTCTGTAGCCGATCTGTTTCTGCCAATGTGTCTTGGAAGAGTTCTCCTACAGTGGGATTGCTTGGTCAGAGGTATAGTTAATGTAGGTGGTAGTTTCCCGGTTCTCACCAGTCTCCTGCCCTAGGAGTCACACCGTGTTATACAGAGTTCATATCTGCGTGCTTGAATTTATGTTGTGTTGCACTGCCCCTGTTCCATTGGTTCTTTTGTATTTTCATGGGTCAGTTTCATGCTGTTTTCATGATAGAAGCTTTAAACAATACTTTAACATTTGGTACAGTGACCCCTTTTCTCCTTTTTATGTTTGGGTTGGCGGGGCAGAGGAAGAAAGAATCGTAAGCAGGCTCCACGGATGTGGGGCTCCATTTCACAACTCCGAGATCAGGATCTGAGCTGAAATCAAGTCAGACACTTAGCCAGCTGAGCCACCCAGGCGCCCCAGCTTTTCTTCTTTTTAGATTTTGCTAACTATTCTTGCTTGTCTATTTTTTCCAATGAATGTGATAATTTTTCTTATTCCTGAAAGAAATCTTGGTAGTATTATTTTTGGGATAACATTAAATTTATAAATTTGTTTAAAAAAATTTTATAAATCTGTTTCGGGAAAAGGTGTGATCTTTATGTCTTCTTTTCCATGTCTACAGTATGTCTCTCCATTTGTTCAAGTTTTTCATTTCTATTTCATTGTTAAAAAGAGCTCTTTCTGTGGGGCACTTGGGTGGCTCAGAGGGTTAAGCCTCTGCCTTCAGCTCAGGTCATGATCTGAGAGTCCTGGGATCAAGGCCCTCGTCGGGCTTCTTTGCTGAGCAGAAAGTCCGCTTCCCATTCTCTCTCTCTGCCTGCCTCTCTGCCTACCTGTGATCTCTGTGTGTGTGTCAAATAAATAAATAAAATCTTTACAAAAAGCTTTTTAAAAAAGAGCTCTTTCTGTCAGTCATACTTTAATTGTTAAGAAAATCTGTGCTGTTGGGCGCCTGGGTGGCTCAGTTGGTTAAGCGACTGCCTTCGGCTCAGGTCATGATCCTGGAGACCCGGGATCGAGCCCCACATCAGGCTCCCTGCTCGGCGGGAAGCCTGCTTCTCCCTCTCTCACTCCCCCTGCTTGCGTTCCCTCTCGCTGTGTTTCTCTCTGTCAAATAAATAAATAAATAAATAAATAAATAAATAAATAATCTTAAAAAAAAAAAAACACAAACTTAGTTCCAGCCCTAAATGTTATGTAAAACTACATTCTAAAGAACGTAGGACTGTATTTCATTGTCCTGTTTACTCCTGCCGTTTCAGAGGGAACTGGAGCACCTACTCAGTTAGGACCGAGGAGTGGTAGTGGGTGGGGTCGCAGGGCGCCTGGAAATCTTTGAAATCAAAGGAGGAGGTCGGCTCTGATCAATTATTTTAAAAGAGGACCCTGTCAGATTGTCAGGAACGATATTTCTGTTTTCAAAAACAGTGTATTTGTATGCTAATGTGTATTCATTCAGTTTAAAGTAAGAGTAGACTGGTAATTTACCTTTTAAAACAATGTCGGAAGGGAATAGAGCTGTTTCTAAATAGTGAGCCACAGACAGCTTTGTGTGGAGGTTGGAAGTCCGCCAGGACGCTGTTTTGCTGACTCCCATCCTGTGACACAGCGTGACATTTGTCAGGCTTTGATCAGAAAGCACCGTTGCCTGCCTTTTATCTGACATGTTTGTTCACGTGTAGTGCTGAACTGAAGGGATGGAAGGTTTACTTTCTCTGAAACCTTTTTCTTGTTCGAATTTTAGGACCCTTCCAAGTTGTACAAGAGAACAGGTGACGCTGCCGCCGCTGAGTGCCAGTCTGGGGAGAGCGTCCATCCCCACTCACAGGGAGCAAACAGTCCTCTGTCTAAGAAGCTTTCTCCAGTCCACCCAGAAATGACAGATTACATTCATGCTACATCAGCTACTCTCGTGGGTAGCCGGGATCCGGATTTAAAGGACAGAGCATTGCTTAATGGGGGAACAAGTGTAACAGAAAAGTTGGCACAGCTCATCGCAACTTGTCCTCCCTCCAAGTCTTCCAAGACTAAACCGAAGAAGTCAGGAGCCGGCTCTGCTGCAGGACTGCTCAGCAAGGATTTGCTCCGGAAAGCGGGCATTGGCCCTGTTGCTGGGATAATCCGTAAGGACTTAATAAAAAAGCCAGCTCTCAGCACAACAGTTGGATTGGTAACTAAAGATCCTGGGAAAAAGCCAGTGTTTAATGCAACAGTAGGATTGGTCAGTAAGGACTCTGTGAAAAAACTAGGAGCTGGCACTCCAGCAGTATTCATTAGCAAAGACTTAGGCAGAAAGCCGGGGACTGTGGCTACAGTAGGGCTGCTGAGCAAGGATTCGGGAAAGAAGCTGGGAATTGGTATCGTTCCAGGCTTAGTGAATAAGGAATCTGGAAAGAAGTTAGGACTCGGCACTGTGGTCGGACTGGTTAATAAAGACTTGGGCAAGAAGTTGAGTTCTCCGGTTGGCCTGGTGGCCAAGGACTGTGCAAAGAAGATTGTAGCCAATTCAGCAATGGGATTAGTTACTAAGGACACGGGAAAGAAACTAGTGAGTTGTTCTGTGGCAGGACTGGTCAGTCAAGATGCCATAAACCTTAAGTCCGAAGCACTGCTCCCCACTCAGGAACCACTTAAGGCTTCTTGTAGTACAAACGTCAGTAGTCATGAAAGCCAGGGACTTCCTGAATCCCTGAGAGACAGTACCACCAGCAAAACTTTTGAGAAGAATGTTATACGGCAGAGTAAAGAAAGCATATTGGAAAAGTTCTCAGTTCGAAAAGAAATCATTAATTTGGAGAAAGAAATGTTTAATGAGGGAACATGCATTCAACAAGACAGTTTCTCATCCAGTGACAGGGGGCCTTATGAATCCTCAAAGCATGAAAAGCAACCTCCCGTGTATTGCACTTCTCCGGACTTCCACACGGGAGCTGCTTCTGATGCGTCTACAGCAAAATCCCCTTTTAGTGCAGTAGGGGAGAGCAGCCTCCCTTCCCCTTCACCCACTCTATCTGTTAACCCCTTAACTAGAAGTCCCCCTGAAACGTCTTCACAGTTGGCGCCGAATCCGTTACTTTTAGGTCCTACCGCAGAATTAATGGAAGACATTTCTGAATCTGTTGGCAAGAACCAGTTTACTTCCGAAAGTACCCACTTGAACATTGGTCATAGGTCTGTGGGTCACAGCCTGAGCATTGAATGTAAAGGGGTTGACAAAGAGCTAATGGATTCAAAAACCACACACATAGATATTCCAAGAATAAGCTCTTCCCTGGGAAAAAAGCCAGCTTTGACTTCTGAATCCAGTATTCACGCAATTACCCCTTCAGTGGTTAACTTCACTAGTTTATTTAGTAACAAGCCCTTCCTAAAACTGGGGGCCGTAACCGCGTCCGACAAACACTGCCCCGTCGCCCAGAGCCTCAGCGCTAGTTTGCAGTCCAAACCGTTGAAGAAAAGGAAGGGAAGAAAAGCCCGGTGGACTAAAGTGGTGGCAAGAAGCACGTGCCGGTCTCCGAAAGGGCTGGACTTAGAAAGAGCAGAGCTTTTTAAAAATGTTTCCTGCAGCTCACTATCCAGTAGTAATGCCGAGCCAGCCAAGTTCATGAAAAACATTGGGCCCTCTTCATTTGTAGATCACGACTTCCTTAAACGTCGATTGCCGAAGTTGAGCAAGACCACAACTCCATCTCTTGCTCTCTTAACCGACAGTGAGAAAGCATCTCACAAGGCCTTTGCTACTCACAAACTATCCTCCAGCATGTGTGTCTCCAGTGACCTTTTGTCTGATATTTATAAGCCCAAAAGAGGAAGACCTAAAGCTAAGGAGATGCCTCAACTGGAAGGTCCACCCAAAAGGACTTTAAAAATCCCCGCCTCTAAAGTTTTTTCTCTGCAGTCCAAGGAAGAACAAGAACCCCCAATTTTGCAGCCAGAAATTGAAATTCCTTCCTTCAAACAAAGTCTTTCTGTGTCTCCTTTTCCGAAAAAACGAGGCCGACCTAAGAGGCAGATGAGGTCACCGGTCAAGATGAAGCCTCCTGTACTCTCCGTGGCTCCGTTTGTTGCCACGGAGAGTCCAAGCAAGCTGGAGTCTGAAAGTGACAACCACCGGAGTAGCAGTGATTTCTTCGAGAGTGAGGACCAGCTTCAGGACCCAGACGATCTGGACGACAGTCCTAGGCCAGCCGTCTGCAGCATGAGTGACCTCGAGATGGAGCCAGATAAGAAAATCACCAAGAGAAACAATGGACAGTTAATGAAAACAATTATCCGCAAAATAAATAAAATGAAGACTTTAAAGAGGAAGAAACTGTTGAATCAGATTCTTTCAAGCTCCGTAGAACCCAGTAATAAAGGGAAAGTGCAATCCAAGCTCCATAATACAGTGTCCAGTCTTGCTGCCACCTTTGGCTCTAAACTGGGTCAGCAGATAAATGTCAGCAAGAAAGGAACCATTTACATAGGAAAGAGAAGGGGTCGGAAACCAAAAACTGTCTTAAATGGCCTTCTTTCCGGGAGCCCCAGCAGCCTCGCTGTCCTCGAGCAGACCGCTCAGCAGGCGGCTGGGCCAGCGCTGGGGCAGATCCTGCCCCCCTTACTGCCTTCCTCTGCTAGTAGTTCGGAGATCCTTCCGTCCCCCATTTGCTCTCAGTCTTCTGGGGCTAGCGGGGGTCAGAGCCCGGTGAGTAGTGACGCGGGCTTTGTGGAACCCAGTCCAGTTCCATATCTGCATTTACACTCCAGGCAGAGCAGCATGATTCAGACTCTGGCGATGAAGAAGGCCTCAAAGGGGAGGCGGCGACTCTCCCCTCCTACTTTGTTGCCGAATTCGCCTTCACACTTGAGTGAACTCACCTCTTTGAAGGAAGCTACTCCTTCTCCCATCAGTGAGTCTCATAGCGATGAGACCATCCCCAGTGACAGTGGGATTGGAACAGATAATAACAGCACATCAGACAGGGCAGAGAAATTTTGTGGACAGAAAAAGAGGAGGCATTCTTTTGAACATGTTTCTCTGCTTCCCCCTGAAACCTCTACAGTCCTGAGCAGTCTTAAAGAAAAACATAAGCATAAATGTAAGCGCAGGAGTCACGATTACCTCAGCTATGACAAGATGAAAAGGCAGAAACGAAAACGGAAAAAGAAGTACCCGCAGCTCCGAAGCAGACAGGATCCGGACTTTATCGCAGATCTGGAGGAATTGATAAGTCGTCTGAGTGAGATTCGGATCACCCATCGAAGTCATCATTTTATCCCCCGAGACCTGCTACCAACTATATTTCGGATCAATTTTAACAGTTTCTATACACATCCTTCCTTCCCCTTAGACCCTTTGCACTACATTCGGAAACCTGACCTAAAAAAGAAAAGAGGGAGACCTCCTAAGATGAGGGAGGCAATGGCTGAAATGCCCTTCATGCATAGCCTGAGTTTCCCTCTTTCTAGTACTGGATTCTATCCCTCCTATGGCATGCCTTATTCTCCCTCACCGCTGACAGCCACTCCCCTGGGATTGGGTTACTACGGAAGGTACCCCCCCACCCTCTATCCTCCCCCTCCTTCTCCTTCTTTCACCCCCCCACTCCCACCCCCCTCCTATATGCATGCTGGTCATTTACTTCTCAATCC
>PITA01008097.1:0-87017 GCA_004023965.1 Spilogale gracilis | reverse complement strand
TAAAGATTTTATTTATTTGACAGAGAGAAACACAGCCAGAGAGGGAACACAAGCAGGGGGAGTGAGAGAGGGAGAAGCAGGCTTCCCGCCGAGCAGGCAGCCCGATGTGGGACTCGATCCCGGGTCTCCAGGATCATGACCTGAGCCGAAGGCAGTGGCTTAACCAACTGAGCCACCCAGGCGTCCCATCAGGTCCTTTTGTTTTTAACATTCCGTTTAAATCTGACCTGACACGTTCCCAATCAGGGATGGATAAGGACCCCGTCTGGAGAAACCAGGGACTGGCTTCTCCAATAGCGGATACAAAATCCCTAAAGGTATTTTTTTTTAATACCTGTTCCTTGTTTTTTCAGGAGGAGCACAAGCTCCTCCACTAATCTACTTTTTGACATTTCCATTCCCATTATCAATTCACCCCCTTTTATTGTAATGTTTTTCCCTTACTTGTATCTTCTGCTGGCCAGCCTTCCTGGGGGGTGTCTCTCAGGTGCTTCCTCATGCCTCGGAGTTCTCGCTGGGGCCTCCACTTGCACCGAACTAGTGGTGCAAAGCGAGCCCCGAGAGGAGAGGACCTGGAGATGAACACAGAGACAGACACAGACATAGAGACAGACACGGACACAGAGACAGACGCTGACATCCTACATGGTATGCAGAGTGACAACTTTATTTTTCTTACACAGGCTTTTTGTATACCTCTCCCACCTCCTGTTGAGGAACATTCTCACGGGCTTGAAAGGGGCAGTGCCAGGTGCAAGGGCGAAGTGTTCTGTACCAGGTCAGCTTGTGGTTAGCCATTGCCTTGGTAACCAGGCATATTCAGGGTCAGTTTCTTTTGGGGTACTTGCGGCAGCAGTTCCTTTAAAGGCTCAGTTACCAAAGGGCCAGCTACCAACAATTTTCAACATCTTATTATTTTAAATATTATTGTAATAAACCTTCTTATAAATTCTTTTTGGCTTACATTGTTATTGAACAGATTATTTTCTTTAATTTTTATTCTGAAATAACTTTCGATCTACCAAAAAGTAAAAAACATAGTTCAGTTTTCTCATATACCTTTTATCCAATTTCACCTAATATTAAGCCTTACCATACAGTAATATCAATACTAGAAATATCAATACTAGGAATATCAATACTAGAAAACTGATGTTGCTATATTAGTAACTAAACTATAATTCTTACTCAAATTTCACCATTTGAATAGTTCTTATGTTTTCTCATTAGACTGATTTTATGCATTTTGGGCAAAAATACTTTTCAGTTCATTTTAGAGAAGCATGTCAATGTGTTTTTGTCCCTAAAAGTTAACTTGGATAACTTGGTTAAGATAGTGCCTGCCGAATTTATCCAGTGTAAAAATATTACTTTCTCTTTGTCACTCATAAGTATCTTGTGGCCACATATTTGACACTATACATAAGTACTGTTTTTCATCATACTCTCATCCATAATTTTAACAAGCTGTAATTCTTCTTGTCTGCCAGAATATTACTACATGTTTGTCTAATGATGAAACTATATTATTTCCATATACTCTTTTTACATTTATTAATTCGAATTCTACCATGAGGAATAGTTCTCCATATCTTCCACTTATTTATTCAATTATATTTATTTTACTTATTTATTCAATTATTTATTTAGTCAATAAATTAAATTAAATATTTATTCAATTATATATATTATTTATTATATTTATTATTAAATTATATAAATAGTCAATTATTCATTTATGCAATAAATTAAATTAAATATTTATTCAATTAATTCAATTAAATATATGTTCAATTATTTACATGAATCAGTTATGGATTCATGGGTATTTATTTTATTTTGTTGGTTGCAATTCAATACTATTTTTATTTATTATTTATGTTGTTTCTATAATTATTCCAGCTTTTGTTTTTGGGAGTTTCTTCAAGGGGCTTCTGTGTCCTTTTAATAACTCCCATCATCTTTTGAACACTATCTTACTTTCTTTTTTTCCCCTCTTTTCATAGATTTTTATTTATTTATTTGTCAGAGAGAAAGAGAGAGAGTGAGGGCACAAGCAAGGGAATAGGCAGAGGGAAAAGTAGGCTCCTCTCTGAGCAAGGAACCTGATATAGGACTCAGTCCCAGGACCCTGGGATTATGACCTGAGCTGAAGGCAGATGCTTCACCAACTGAGTCACCCAGGCATCCCTGAGCCCTTCTTACTTCCTGATAACAGAATATTCCATACCCATCTTGTATTTTCTCTTTCCAAACCCTAGAATCCGTAGTTTTTCTAAACCAAGCTTAGCAGCTAGGTATGTTCATGACTGTGCTGGGCAGCAAAGCTACATGCCCTGACACCAACCTCCCTCCCCATGTCTCTATAGTTATGTCTGTGTCTATCCATCTGTGCCTATACATAAAACCATGAGTTCATATTGGTATCTCCAATTCCAGTCCAACATCAAGGGATTCAGTCTTGCCTCCATTCTTTCTTTATTTGTCAGTTCTGTCTTTGACCGTGATAAACCTGAATCTTATCCACAGCATATTTACACGTTCATTCAATCTTAGTGAATACATAAAGTGTTTCACTAACACTTTTGCTAACAAAACCAAATGGGGGAAACACATTTACTAGCTACATTATAGTAACTATATACAGTTACACTTGTCCTTAGGATTCTAGTACATGGTTAAAATATGATTCTCCAAATATACTTCGATTAGTTCTTTCTTTCACCAGCTGCGGGGTCTAATTAATGAATTAAAATTAAAATTAATTAAAATATATAAAGCAGTAATATTATTCTTTTGCAATTCAGTTAAATTCCTTTGTTATTGTTTGTATTCTATTTTAGATTCCCCCCATATTGTGTTGATTTCAATTATTTCTTGACTTTTTGAAAATGTGAAACATTAACCATAGGTTTAAGTATCAGACCTACACTGAAAGTTATATTCAGAGAAGTATAGTTACCACTCATCCCTGAAACTCTCTTTTAATTTCTCCATTTATTTTTCTTCATTTCTTTATGTTTCTGTAAGTAATCTCAGTGTCTGGTTTATCTTTCTGCACTTCTTTGTGCAAACAGGCAGATACATACCTATTTTATTTTATCCTTTTCTTATGTAAAGGATAGTATACTAGAGATATTTTTTCTTTTTTCTTTTTTTCATCTAAGAGTATATCTTGGACTTCACTCCCTATTAGGTCATAGACAGCATCTTCATCCTTCTACACAGCTGCATATTACTTCTGGTGTACATGTACTATGAGTAATTCAACCACTATCCCATGTATGGGCATTAAGTTTTTATCTAATATTTTGCAACTGCATATAATGTTGAAATGAATAGCCTTGTACATGTTTTGGGTTTTATTTTTATCTTCTAAATTATTTTTGGAGGTATATCTTCAGGGTAAATACTTAGAAGTGACATTGCTAGGTCAAAAGCTCATTTTTAAAATACAGATTTCCAAGAGGCTCTATGCTCTATTTCTGAGCAAGTATACAATTATTCTTAAAGATTTTGTTTGTTTGTTTATTTATTTATTTTAAAGATTTTATTTATTTATTTGACAGTGAGGGAACACAGGCAGGGGGAGTGGAAGAGGGAGAAGCAGACTACCCACAGAGCAGGGAATCTAATGCGGGGCTTGATCCAGGGACTTCTGGATCACGACCTGAGCCGAAGCCACACAGGCGCCCCCAAGATTTTATTTATTTAAAAGAGAGAGAAGGGACTGAGATAAGGAGAGAGCGCACCAGTGGGAAGGAGAAGGAAAGGCAGGCTTCCCACTGAGCAGGAAAGCCAACCCAGGACTTGATCCCAGGAGGCTGGGATCATGCATGATCTGAGCCAAAGATACTCTCAACCGGCTGTACCATGTACCACCCAGGCTCCTACAAGTATTTAATTTTAAGGGCTTTGACACCTATTTGTAAACACCAACTATCACAAAATTGTCTATCTCTAAGCACTATATTGAATCAGTTGAATGGAGAGAATACAAACTCTAAGAAGGTCCCTGCAGAAATTTTGAAGTTACTCAGAAATTTCAGAGTTAAATTGGATAGAAATAGAAATATAAAAGAAGAGATTAAAGAGGTTTTTTTTAAAATAAAAACAAGTAATATTATGAACATTCCTACACAGTTTGGAAGGTTATTGGTCAGTACTTCCTAGTTCTCACATTTGCTGAGCTCATTATTTTAAAAAAGGAGAGAGGAAGGAAGAGAGAGAAGCAGAAACTGGGATTCAGAAAGAGAAATTACTTTTGATTTGACATTTAGTCCAGTCTAATGGTTAATGAGTTCATTTTATAACATAGGACAACAAGTTTCTGTCCTAATATTGAGTATAAAATATATAATAAATATTTTAATATTAAGTTTGTCAGTGAATTTAATGAACTACACACACATATTATTGTTCTGACACCACCAAATGGAATCCAATATCCCAAAGCTAAAAACTGATTCTAAAATAGGAATTTGATTAAATCAAAGTATTTACCCATGAAATATCTTCCTTAATAAAATGCACTTGAATTTTTATTATTCTGTAATGTACTAGTCTTCCCCTCAAGAGAGGATTTGTAACTATTATTTCTATTTTGGTTACCATCTCATAATATTATCCCTATGAAGGAGGAAGGGAATATGAAGCTTAATTCTTACTATAATATACATTAACAATAGCACATGGACCTTATACAAGTCACTTGAGTAAGCTTTTTTTGTTCACTTGACCTGCCATTATGTTTTTGTTGTTGTTGTTGTTGTTGTTTTTTAAAGACATTTAAGATTATAGGGTTCTGAATATTTTTTTTAATTGGGGCATTCAGGAAATACACCCCCTGGTTGTGTTCCCTCTCTTGCTGTATCTCTGTCTGTCAAATAAATAAGAATAATCTTAAAAAATCAAAAACAAAACAAAACAAAAACCACCCAGTGTTCATCACAACATATGCCCTCCTTAATACCCATCACCTGGTTACCCCGTTCCCCCAACCCCTCACTTCTGTAACCCACAGTTTTGTTTCCAGAGTCCAGAGTCTCTCATGATTTTTCTCCTTCTCTGATTTCTTCCCATTCAGTTTTCCCTCCCCTCTCCTGTGGTTCTCCACACTATTTCTTATATTCCACATATGAGTGAAACCATATGATAATTGTCTTTCTCTGCTTAACTTACTTCATTTAGCATCATACCTTCCAGTTCCATCCATATCAAAGCAAGTTGTAGGTATTCATCCTTTCTGATGGTTGACTAATATTCCATTATATATATGAACCACATCTTCTTTATCCATTCATCTGTTGAAGGACATCTCGGCTCCTTTCATAGTTTCGCTATTGGGGACATTGCTGCCATGAACATTGATTGGGGTACAGGTGCTTCTTCTTTTCACTACATCTCTATATTTGGGGTAAATACTTAGTAGTACAACTGCTGGGTGTAGGGTATCTCTGCTTTTAACTTCTTGAGGAACTTCCATACTGTTTTCCAGAGTGGTTGTACTAGCTTGCATTCCCACTAATAGTGTAAGAGTGCTCTCCTTTCCCCACATTCTTGCCAACATTTCTTGTTCCTGTCTCATTAATTTTTTAACTTGTGTTAGGTGGTATCTCGTTGTAGTTTTGATTTATACTTCCCCGATCGCTAGTGATGTTGAACATTTTTTCATGTCTTTTAGGCATTTGTATATCTTCTTTGGAGAAGTGTCTGTTCATGTCTTCTGCCCATTTCTTGACTAGATTATTTGTTTATTTTTGGGTGTTGAGTTTTATAAGTTCTTTATGTACCTTGGGTATTTCCCTTTATCTGTAATGTCATTGCAAATATCTTCTCCCATTCTGTGGGTTGCCTTTTAGTTTTGTTGACTGTTTCCTTTGCTTTGCAAAAAGTTTGCAGAACTTTGCAGAAAGTTTTATCATAATGAAGTCCCAAAAGTTCATTTTTGCTTTTGTTTCTCTTGCCTTTAAAGACATGTCTTTTTTTAAAAAAATATTTTATTTATTTGACATAGAGAAACACAGCTGGAGAGGAAACACAAGCCAGGGGAGTGAGAGAGGGAGAAGCAGGCTTCCCGCTGAGCAGACAGCCCGATGCGGGGCACATTCCTGGGACTCGATCCCAGGACTCTGGGATCATGACCTGAGCTGAAGGCAGATGCTTAACAACTGAGCCACCCAGGCACCCCTAGAGACATGTCTTGAAAGAAATTACTATGGCTGATGTCAAAGAGGTTACTGCCTATGTTCTTCTCTAAGATTTTGATAGATTACTGTCTCACATCTAGAAACTATAGTATACTTATGAAAGAAATTTAAGAAGACACAAAGAGATAGAAAAATATTCCATGCTCATGGACTGAAAGAATAAACACTGTGAAAATGCCTATGCTGTGCAGAGCAGTCTACACATTTAGTGAAATCCTTATCAAAACACTATCGACAATTCTCACAGAGCTGGAACAAACAAAATTTGTATGGAACCAGAAAAGACCCTGAATTGCCAGAGGGATGTTGAAAAAGTAATACTCTTTTTGTCATTTTTATTCTCATTTTTTAAATTTTATGATATTATGTTAGTCATCACACATTACATCATTAGGTTTTGATGTAGTGTTCCATGATTCATTGTTTGCATATAACACCCAGTACTCTATGCAGTACATGCCCTTCTTACTACCCATCACTGGATTAACCCTTCCCTCCAACTTCCTCCCCTCTGAAACCCTCAGTTTGTTTCCTAAAGTTTGTAGTCTCTCATGGTTCATCTCCCCCTACCCCCATTCTAGATATCTATTAATCTTCTCTTTTATAAATTTACCCCTGAAGTATTGAAAAGAAAAAAGCATCCTTTTTCTTCCACTTAGTTTAACAAGTCATTGTTTTCATTTTCTATGATAAATACACACATATTTACAATTAAATCCTCTTCAGCATGACATGAATATATTTATTTCATATAATTATAATATATCCTTAATTTGAAATACTTTACTATAAGCTATTTGTGTTCCCATGGCCTAATCTAAAATATATATGTATTATTATCCACATACACACAAATACCTATATATATATATTTATCTTATTAATAATGTAAACCCCAAATTAGATATATGTATATATATGAAGTTAATTATTTTTGTTAAACTTAACTGCATTGTTTAGTTAGAACCTCAAATTTCCAACACATTTGGTAAATATAAGCCACTGAAAAAATAAGGAGCTGAGAAAAGAGAAAGGACAGGAGGTTCTAAGGGATGATAATGGATGATGAAAAAATATTTCACCATGTATGTTGGTACTACTTTAATTATATATAAGGAGTGTAATTATCCATTTCTTTTTTATTTATTTAATTTATTGAGACAATACTATGTTTCTATATTTATAATTATTTTTTAATGAAATATCTTTTAAACTTTATGTTTAGGTGCATTTTGTTGGATGGCTAAAGGTTATACTTATAGATTATTCCCAGTTTCACCTACATATTTATCTTCAAAGGTATTTGTCCAGTGAATAATAAATACATGGTCAAGCTCTTACCTACACAACTATAATGCAAAGTAAAACTAAATAACTACATAACTTGGAAGTTATATAATGAGATACTCTGACATGAGAGACTGCCTCCATCTTTAAGATTACTCAAAAGCTCATGAAGCAGTACCACTGAAGAAGTTAGTTGTGTTTTTGTTTTGTTTTGTTTTGTTTTAAAATCTTTCTCTTTACCAGTCACTCTGGTAGACTAAGGAAATAGTGAATAAAGAAAACAGAAACTGTCTAAACCTTCATGAATATTATGTTCTAGTGGAGAACACACATTTGATCATAAATGTCATTTAACTAACTTATTACAGATGTGCAGGGAGTATGCCATAAGTATAAAATATCCAAGAACTAAAAAGTAAGAAATAATCCAAATGATCATCACTGGAGAAAGGTATTCCTGCACATAAAAGAATTACAGAAATGAACATTCCTAAGGTAACCATGAGCAACTGGAACCACAGTCACTCTTCAGCAAAGAGTTTATGATAAAACACCGGGCAAATAAATGAAAAGAATAGGAAGTAAGGCTGTTCTTGTATGCGTGTTGTAAGGGGATACACATGATCTATTTAACCAAATAATCCATAGGAAATCAAGAACTGAATGGTGGTATTTTCTGTTATTCTTATTGATAAAACTTTTTTTTTATTCTTTCCAATTAGAAAGATTGACCATTCAGTAGGGCCCTGAGGACAGAACAAAGAATAAATTTACAAGAAGTAAGATTAAATGCCAAATGCTGGAAAAATTACAGCAACTACAGCAACATTGAAATAGCTTATTTTTTTATGTTTTATTTAAGATTTTTATGCATTTATTTGAGAGAGAACACAGGGAGAAGCACATGCCCCACTGAGCAGAAAGTCTGATGTGGGCTCCATTCCAGGACCCTGGGATCATGACCTGAGCCAAGGGCAGATGCTTAACTGACTGAGCCACCCAAGTGCCCCAAAATGGTTTATTTTAATAATAACAATACTAACCATCTTTATGTCATGTTTTCCAGTTCACAAGCCATTTTTATGTGTAATGTATGGAATCCAGAACTAACTGGTGGCAGGCACTATTCTCACCATACAGAAGTTAAAACTCAGTCCTTTACTTCAGACAGTGTCAAGGTTTTCAAGGTGGGTAATATGCTGAAATACCCCTAAATCTCCAAATACCTCCAAATCTATGCCCACACAAATATTTGTGAAAATAACGCTTATGAAAGGATTTGTGGCTAAATAATGCCATGAATGATTTGGTGGTAGAAATCATTGTTCCCACAACTTGGTCAGTCCTTGCAGGATCAATCCCATCAGGTAGATTTTCATTAGCTCCATTTATAGATCAGGAAATTAGAGAGGTTGAGTTAATTCTCCAAGTAATATCTAGTAGAGATAAAGTAAGGACTGAGTCATAGAACTAATATTAAATCTACAATAGAATAATTTCCTTAGCTCCAATATAATTCAAAAAGAGACAAAAAATCAATTCACTGATGATTTTTTAGAAGAGACTTACCTATGAAATATAAGTTGGACATTCAGCTTCCTTTCAACTGAGAAATCAATAGTTTTATGATCCTTGAGATTTAGTGACAATCTCAATCCATATGAACAGTTCAAGTTTTTTTCTACATTAATATCTTTTATCTTATATTTTTTTCTTATAGTGAAATCTTTATTCTTAATGAAATTAACAGATTCAATTATTTGTTTTTGTCCCAGATTTATAAACATAAACTGGGATAAATCTTATGGAAAAGAGTTGGCAATATTAATAAGTTAGATGTGTGTTTATCATTTGCCCTAGCAACCTAGTTTAGCTGGAGCTCTCCCAAAGATGTACTGCAAAAATAACTAGAGTGCATAAGCTTGCTTATTGTTTAATTATTTATTTTTAAGAGAAAAAGAATTGAAAACATCAGATTAGAGTCAGTGAAAGGCTAAATAATGTAGGGGATAGCAATATATGAGCTCCTTTTCCCTACTATTTCACATGTTTTGGCTTTCTACTGAATCAATCGATGAAATGACAGTAGCACTGTATAGTTTTAATTTTCATTTTCTTTAGTTGTGAATTTACATGGAATTTATAAGTTCATTGGCCATTTGCATTTCCTTCCCCATGAACAAGTTATTCATATCTTTTGCCCTCTCTTCTATTTAGTTGTTGATTTTTTTCTTCTCAATTTTTAGTAGCTCCTTATATATTCAAATAATAGCTTTCTATCTATAAAATAAGTGCTGATATTTACCCCAATTTTTCATTTGACCTTTAATGCTGCTTATGATAATTTAGACATGCAAACATTTGTATTTTGTGTTTGCAGCTAAGGTTAGCACTCTTTTCTTTTTGTTCTAAATTTTGTGTCATAGTAATGTGGTTTTTCCCACTCTGCTGGATATAAGACTGAGGCCATCTTCTACTAACAGCCTAGAAGACTCACAAAGAACTTCAGACACATGAGTATTCCCAGCAAATGTTAGTGAGTCAGTAGATCTCCCACCTAAAGGTTGAAATTGAAAACAATAATAAACTTCAAATTAAACCACTAACTTTTGGGGACACCTGGATGCTCAGTCAGTTGTGTCTGCCTTCAACACAGGTCATGATCCCAAGGTCCTAGGATTAAGTCCCAAATCAGGCATGCCTTTCCTTTTCCCCATCCCTTGTTCATGCTCTCTCTTGCTATCTGTCTCTTTCTCTCTCAAATAAACAAACATAAAAATAAAAATAAACCACTAAATTTTGTATTAACATAAACTTTTAGGGTTGGTTTGTTATGCAGATTAAAGCTAATAAATGCAATACCCAGTGTTCCTAGTAACACTTGTTTAAAGTCAATTTCCTTAACACCTGCTGATTTGCTATGTCATCTTTATCATATACTGCATTCCATAAACACTTGGGTCTACTTGGGATTTTCTATTCTGTTCTAGTAACCTATCTGTCTATATGTACTTCATTAATGCATATTTTTTTTAATTACAGAGGTGTTTTATTGTTTTAATACCTGTAATTGTCTCTTCGGAAAATTCCACATAATGGTAAAACTGATAGAGCTCCTATTTTTGACTAAATAAATATGTATTATCTATTAGAATGGAATGGAAATTAGAAGGCTTACCATTTTTATCACCACAACTTGCAAAATATTTTAAAAAATCACAAATAGCTTATTTGAGAGTTTTGGTTAGTAAAAATTTTTATTGAAGATGTGAGCTCTAAATTAAAGTACATAGAAATAGAACTTGTATAATTATTATAACTGACTTACGTGTTTTCTACCTAAAAAGATAGAATCAACAATATACTTCATTTAACAGATGTGCTCTGAGGTTTCTAGGTATCTCAGTACACATGGAGAGAATTATTTTCTCAATGGAAAACATTTTGGTCTACAGAAAATAGTTAATTGGATACACCAATTTACTAACCAGAACATGAATTGAAAAATATTGTAAACAATAGAAAACTGTGAATACAATAAGAACATTTTAGAAAAAGAATCTTCAAAAAATACTAAGAATATAGTATGGAGATGGCTATAGATAATATTGATATAATGAATACAACAATAAGTATTTTGCTTATGTTTTCTTTTTATTATGCAAATTTTACTGAGATTTAATTTGCATAAAAGAAAATACACTATCTTAATCACAAAAAGGCAAATACTGCATGATTCCAATTATATCCATACTTGAAGTATTCAAATTAAGAGATGGAGACAGAATGGTGGTTGCCAGGGACTGGAGGAAAGAAGAATTATTGATTAATGGGGACAGAGTTTTGGTTTTACAAGATGAAGAGTTCATGACCTGAGCCGAAGGCAGTCGCTTAACCAACTGAGCCATCCAGGTGCCCCAATAAATAAAAATCTTAAAAGAAAAAAGAAATCTTCCTCTAGAGTGTTCAGTATCTGCTCTGCTCAGCAGGTCAGGATAGGGCAGATTACCTGAATTCAATTATGGGCTGAGCTGAGCTGAGGCAAGGTTGTGATTTCAGTTCAGAGTTAAAGATCAGAATGTGTTTGGTTAGCTCTTATTTCTCAGATTTTGAGATTTTTAATTCACAATTTAGTATGTTCATTTGGTCTTTCTTCCTCCCGGTAGGTTCTAAATACTTGTCCTCTAAGCACAGAGAGGATTCCTGAAACTCCTGCTCTGCTTGTCTAACATTCTCTTTAGATTTTTTTTCCCTACCTGTTTGTGCAACATTAGAATTATTCAAATGCCTTGAAGGGAAAAGGTCCATAAATCTTCAATTTTGTCTCTCCAGTTTTTTTAATGATCTAAAATTGTTTTTCTATCTATGGAAGACTTGTTCATAAACCCAAAAACTAGAAAAAAAAAAGTCCCACAAAATAACCATCAGGAGATGGTATATCCAAACTTCAAAATGCTATTCAATAATAAAAAGCACTACTGTAACATGTAAAAACATGAGTGAATCTCAAAAAAATTATGTTGAAGAAAGATGCCCGAGAAAAAGCATTATATACTATATGATTTCATTTATATGATGTCTTGGGATGACCTGTTTTAGAAAGATCCAAGGTAGCCTGTGGTTGAGAGAGAGTTTATTGCATAGGAATGGAAGTTAGCTTCCTGGAGTGATGAAAAATTTTATATCTTGACTGTGGTAGTGGATACACAAGTATAAATAATTGATAAATCTTATCTAGCTATATACTTAAATGAGTGTATTTTCTTTTCTTTTTTCTTCGATTTTTTTTAAAAAAATGTAATTCAGTACACATAACACATATTTGCCATTTTAAACATTTTGAATGTAAGGTTTAATGGTATTAAGCACATTCATAGTATGTGATCATCACCACCATTTATCTTTAAATAAAATCTTTAAAAAAAAATAAAAGATTTTTATTTATTTATTTAACAGAGAGAAACACAGCTAGAATAGGAACACAAGCAGGGGGAGTGAAAGAGGGAGAAGCAGGCTTCCTGTTGAGCAGGGGACCTGATGGGGGGCTCCATCCTGGAACTCCATCCTGGGAGTCTGGGACCATGACCTGAGCTGAAGGCAGATGCTTAATGACTGAGCCACCCAGGTGCCCCACCTAGAGGAAGATTTTATCTCCAGCCTTAACAAACTTAAATACATGTGATTGTCATTCAATGATAGTTTTATGTATAAAGATATGACACCAAAAAAAGGGCCACAAGAGCAAGCATTCACAATTAAGAGACAAGAGATAAACACAAAAATGATACAAAAAATGAAGAGAATAGACAAAATCTCAAATAATAAAGATTAATAAGCTCAAAAAAAGAGGAATGTTGGATAACACGGTTGGATAACATAATATCTATAATTTTATGAGAGGAGAGATTTTTTTGCAAAATAAATCAGGAAGAAGAGAGAATGAGTAAATGGATAGATGAAAATAGAAAATATCTAAATTGAAACAGAGAAGCAAAAAAGTACTGCAACACAATACAGTAGATATAAGACATGTGAAACAGAATAATGTATCTATTATATATGCAATGGGAGTTCTAAAGGGAAAGGAGAAAACTAGAGCAAAAGTAATACTTGGAAAGGTAATATCCATGGATTTTCCAAAACTAACACAATACTTCAATCTGACATTCAGTAGTTAGGCAAATCCCATTTGGGATAAACATAATGTAGATCCATCACAATAAAACTATACAGGTTATCCCCAATTAAAAAAAAAAATCTTAAAAGCAACATAACAAACGTATTATCAACAAATTAAAAAAAAAGAAATTAAAAAAAAAAACACCTTAACAGCTGACTTTTTGGCAGAAGAAAAGAAATAGAAGAGAAGTAATGGAAAGACATCATTTAGGGCAACAGAAATTACCTGAAACTTAGAATTCCATACTGTAAGATCCCTTCACAATAACAAAGGCAAAGTGAAGATAACATTTCAGGAAAGAAAATGAATAAAATTTGTCTTTGGCAGCCTTGCACCAAAAGATACACCAATGGATACTGCCACAAATGGAAGACAAATTATCCCAGAAAATCATGCAAATGCAAGAAGAAAAGAAGAGCATTGGAAATGGTAAGTGCATGGGTAAAATATAAATAAATATGACATTAAAATACTCTCTTGGAGTTTTTAATACATATAAAATTGAAATGCATGACAACTAAAATTCAAATGGCAAATAAGGAAGTACATATAGTGAAATGTTCTGAGGTATCTTAGTTTTTTTATTGCCACATGTTTAATTACCCCAGAACACAGTGCTTAAAAATATAACAAACATCTGTCATCTCACAGAGTTTCTGTGAATCAGGAATTTGATAATGGCTTAGCAGAGTGACTCTCACTCAGGAACGTTCTTTTTTTTAAAGATTTTATTTATTTGACAGAGAGAAACACAGCCAGAGAGGGAACACAAGCAAGGGGGAGTGAGAGAGGGCGAAGCAGGCTTCCCATCAAGCAGTGAGCCTGATGTGGGACTCGATCCCGAATCTCCAGGATCATGACCTGAGCCAAAGGCAGTCGCTCAACCAACTGAGCCACCCAGGCGCCCCACTCAGGGACATTCTTAAGACCATAATCAAATACTGGCCAGAATCAGTAATCTGAAGGCTTGTCTAGGACTGAAGGGTGCCGTAACCTGGAAGTTGATGTTACCTGTCCAAAGAAAACCTACATTTCTCACTCTGGATGCCTCTGCGAGGGTGCTTGAGTGTGCAAAAGCTGTAAAGTCTTTTTTGACCTACCTTGGAAGTCATTTATTCTCATTTCCATAATATCTTATTGGTTACAGAAGTCAATATTGCAAGATGTGCGAGGGTACCCCACAAGGATGTAAAAACAGGATGCTATTTGGACTCTGGAAGACACATTGAGGGGATGCCTGGGTGGCTCAGTGATTAAGCATCTGCCTTCAGTTTGGGTCATGATCCCAGGACCCTGGGATCAAGCTGCACATCTGGTTCCCTGCTTGGCGGGAAGCCTGCTTCTTCCTCTCTCGCTCCCCCTGCTTGTGTTCCCTCTCTCACCTCTCTCACCGTGTCTCTTGCTGTCAAATAAATAAGCAAAATCTTTTTTAAAAAATGAAAAAAGAGAAAACATTATTTACATTTTTATTAGACTACATCGAATCAAAGAAGCATGTTGTAATCTCTAAGGTAATCATTAACATAACCATAAATGAATATATGACCAACAAGCTAATAGATGAAAAAGAAAGAAAAAATGCTGATACAGGAATAGAAAGCAAATGGCAAGATGTTAGAATAAATCAATTACATCAGTAGTGACATTAAAGATACAACAGTTAAGTATATAAATTAAAAAGTTGAAACTGACAAACTGAATAAAAATGATTTATATGCTTTTTACAGAAAACAACCCTTGGAAATAATGATATAGAAATACTGAAACTGCAAGAATGTAAAAATATAATATATTCAATGCTATAATATTTTATATGAAATGATCTCTAAAGAAAAATGATTATTGAATCTATAAAGAGAAGTTTAATAAGAAAAAGAGTCAATCCATTGGGAAGATATCACAATTCTAAATATGCATGCATACCATAAAACATTTAAAAATTATAAAAAACAAAAAGTTATAACTCAAAGAGGAAATACTAAAAAAAAAGGAGAAAAAAAAAACCCAACCAATAAAGACATAAAGATCTAAACAGCCAGGTAATACACAAACAAACACACAGGACCTGGCTAAGGTGAGACAAGAAAGTCATGTAAAGTATAAAATTTAAAGAGGCATGTTTCATTAAATTTGATTTTCCACTTCCAGAATCCTGAAAATGCCTGCTTAAATTTTTTTCCTTATCCACTTCTTTTGCTTTACTCTAGATGCTCACCCTGCAGATATAGAAAATTCCTCCAAAATGATGTGACAAAATGCACAGTATTTTAAATGGTTGGGGGTTATTTACCATCGTTAAATAAAAAGGGTCACAAAGTAAGGATTTAAGTCAATTAAATTACATTCTCTGAGCACAGTAAAATTGCTCTAGATATCAATAACAAAAGAAACTGGAATATTTTCAAGTGCTTGGAAATTAATTCTGTATGCCTAAACAACCAACATAGTAGAGAAGATATCATAATGTAAAATAGAAAAATATTTTGAAGTAAATCAACTGAAGATATAGCATATCAAAACCAACTCGATTCAGCTTATTATTAGAGATATAGAGTTTGACTCCTCCTGTATTAAAAAAGAAAAAAAGTTTAAAAATAAACCGTCTAGGCTTCCATTTCAAGAAGCTATTAAAAACTACCACCACCATAAGAACAAAACAAAACAAGAAACAGTTAAAAACAGGAAGGAGTACTCATACTAATAAACATAGGGTGAAGCAAGAAAGAAAAAGAAAAAAAAATTTGTTTCATGCAAAATTGATGGATCTAATAAACATAATGTTGAGCCAGAGAGGTTACATATAAAGGAGCACATAATGAATGCCTCCATTTATACAAAGATAAAATTAACTCAGACATGATTAACTGAGGATATTAAAAGTCAGAGTAGAGGTTACACTCAAGGGTGGGCATGACTGTGAGGGAACTCTGGGGCGGGGGGGGGGGGAGGTTCCTGGGTGCTGGCTATGTTCCATTTTTCGCTGTCAGTATTAGTTATGTGGGTATGTTCTATTTGTGAACATTTTCCAAGCTGCAGAAGTTTGATTTGAGCACCTTCCTCTATGCCTATTATATATATTTCAAGAGTTTAGAAGAGTTTACCAAACCAAACAAAAAGTAATGACAACAAAAAACCTTCCTGAAACAAAACAACACACACACACACACACACACACACACACACACACACACACACACCAAAATCATGTTGTCTACATTTTACAGGAAACTTTTAATGATTTATGAAGGCCCTGTGGAATGTGGCTAAGATCCCAGAGACAGTAAGAACATGGGGATGTACCCTTCATCTACACCTTCTAGTGGCAGGTATATGCTTTATATATTTGATATTTATAAAATAAAATGTAAATTAGTTTCTAAAGTTGCAATCTCTGTTTTCCAACACAGTCATAGCTAACCATACAATACACATTTTACTGATTTTGAAAACTGAGTATCTAGACATGTAAGGCTTCAGTAAAATTCTCAACTGTTACACATATTGGACACAAACTGCATTTTAAAAATTTCTTTCTTCACGTGTATTTGAGAGAGTCCGTGGTCAAAGGAATGAGGCTGATACAAAAGCAAAGGTCAAGCAAAGCTTTATTTCACGCCAAGCATCAGAATTTCCCTGGCCAGTCCAGGGTCGTTTCTAAGGAAAGAATGGCTCTGCCTAATTTTTAGGCTAGCTTTTATAGGGCAAGCCCCGCCCCCCCCCCCCACCACCACAAGCTGAGCAGGGTCATGTAGCTACCTAGAGTTAATTTGCATTTCCATTGTCCAAGATCCGGGATCTTAAGGGCATTTGGGCCTCCCACCTGGTCCTAAGTGTTGATAATTTTCATCTCCATTGCTCCTGGATGGGGAGGTTAAGGGGAGGAACTGATTGGGCGTTTCCACCTGATCTAGCTCTTGGGCTTTCTGGGCTTTGATACTAGGAACTAGCTAAATAGGTCCTTACATTCCCCCTTTTCTTTGGGAATAGGTCAGCTCTTTGACTCTTCTGCTAAATAAAACCTCTCTCCCAGATATCTACTCCAAACTTAGTAACAGCCAAAAACCCATTTGAATCTATGAAACAAAATCTACCATGACCAATTTCAATTGCCCAGGAAAGGGTAGGAGAGAGAGTTAATAATCAGAGCCAATTGCACACAGATGGAAAAATGCTCACAGTCTCCCTCAAATTTATAAGGTGACTCAGAAGCTCCCATATCATTAGGCAACAATAAAGGTCCTTTTTCCTTGTACTAGGCAAACTGATCTGAATCAAAGTCTCCTCATTTGCTTTCTCTGCATTTAAGCTTTTCCTTCCATTGACCATCTCCTACCTGCCTCTGGAGCTCGGGTGCCTCAGGGTCGATCAAGCTGTATATTTTATAGATTTCAATAAGCCTTTCCAGTAAAGCCCCTGGGGACTCATCCTTACCTTGAGTCACTGCACTAATCTTGATAAATTTATGGGCCTCCTTGCAGCTGCTCGGAGTCCCCCGGACAGAGCTGGCAGTAGGAATGGAGACTCTCCCTACTTTTACATGAATCTCCTTGAAGATGAAACTCATTTTGCAAGACAATAACAATTGTAAAAACTCAGAAACAGACACTGCTATCGATCCAAGCAAAGAGAAAGCAACAATTTACATTTTCAATCTTGGTCTGTGCCAATCACATTTAAAATTCCGTTTCAGAATTTTTTGTCCGTAAACCTCTGACAACTTTCCTTTACATTCAGATTTTGTCCCATGCCATTGCTTCCAAACAACCATCTCATTTAGGACAAAATTACCTTCTTTAATGCCAACAAAAATGTATTTCCATTTCTTATCTTTCTTGGTAATCTACTTTTCACATGCAGAGTTTTTCCGTTATTTCCATGAATCTTAGTTACAGTTAGCAGAATTTTGCACTCTTTAGAAACCTTAATCTCCAGTGAAGACTAAGGAGTAACTGACTGTAAACTGTTACACCAGAATTTTATATCATTGGGCTTAAGTAGGGTCACATGTCCTTAGCCTCACAACCACCATTCAACAGTAGTTTAACCGTGCAATCTGGGACAGTGGGTTTACTGGGTATCCATCCCATTGTGAAGGGTGTCACAGACAAAAGGTGGAGTGCTTTCAGATGCTGTCCTGCTCACATCCCTCTTGGAAACTTAGGAGCATCTTAGCTAAGGTCTATCCATATAAGCCCTGGACTAGCATACCAGGCTACCCTGCGAGACTCAGGGTGCAGCCCACTCAGACTTGGTAGGTTCAGTGGTGGAGCCGGACAGACACACTCACACACTCAGGCACTCTTCACATTCAGACAGGTTGGAAATCCCCCCACCCCCACCCCAGGTGCCCCTGACTAATGGGAGGTGATCAGGCTCCACTTCCATCCAATAGGACAGGTCTGACTGGCAGTGGACCTGGGGCCTACCTGGTTTGATGGGAGGATCTCCTCAATTGTCCCTGGTTTCCTATTGCCGGTCCAGCTTATACACAACATACAACACAAATAACAAACAACACAAGAAGTAACAGGAAGATAAGACAAAGACAACCACAAACACAACTGCCTGACCAGGGGGACTCAAACCCTCTGGCAACCACAGATGGATGGATGGGGCGTCCCCGCATTCACTCTGGCCCTGGGAAGCTATATTGGGTCTAGTTTCTCCCAGGTCAGCCACTCCTCTGGAGCTCCACAGACACAACAGAATCTCGAGATCTTACCAGATTTTACCAGATGTTACCATACCTCCAGAGGCTTTTCCCCCCAAAATTCTGATGCTAGATCAGCCCTTGTCATTTGAACCCGGACAAGAGCCCCCAAATGATAGAGTCCGTGGTCAAAAGAACGAGGCTAAAAGTGAAGGTCAAGCAAAGTTTTATTTCACGTCAAACATCGAGAATTAAACTGACCCAGGCCAGGGTCATCTCTGAGGAGAGAATGACCCTGCCTAATTTCTCAGGCTAGTTTTTATAGGGCAAACCCCTGAACCAGAGTTAACCAGGGTCACATAGCTATCTAGAGTTAATTTGAAAGAAAGAAAGAAAGCTTTCATTCCTCCTTACCAACACTGTACATTCTAATTACATGTTTTTAAAAATTACTCAAATGTAATAGGCAATCAAACAGTCACTGACTTTTTAATTTACATTTATTTGATTGTAATAAAGTTGGTTATCTTTTCATACATTTTTCATTGCTTCTTCTGTAAATTACCTATTTCTGTATCTTTTTTTTTTAAGATTTTATTTATTTGACAGAGATAGAGCACAACAGGGAGAGTAGAAGAGGGAGAAGCAGACTGAACCAATGCCGAACTTGATCCCAGAACCCTGGGATCATGACCTGAGCTACAGGCAGATGCTTAACTGACTGAGCTACCCAGGTGCCCTCCATTTCTGTATCTTGACATGAAAACTAAACAACAACAACAAAAAATGTTAATTGTCTTCCTATCTATTGGCACTTTCCCCTATTATAATTAACCCATTATTGTATATTTCACATTTTTTGTACTCAGTTTATTTTTGTCTTTCAACACTGCTCATGGATATTTATATAATAAACTTAGATTTTTACTTAGTCAGATATTTCAGTCTTTTCCTCTATGTTTTGGCCCAGGAACCACAGTGAAAAAATTTTTTTACTATTTCCAATATTATAAAAGAAAGCATTTCCTCTAGTTTCTTTTAGTATTACTAAATTAAGAAGAACAATAGGAATAACCTACTTTTCTTTCCTTTTTTTTAAAGATTTTATTTATTTATTTGACAGAGAGAAATCACAAGCAGGCAGAGAATCAGGCACAGAGAGAGGAGGAAGTAGGCTCATGCGGGCCTTGATCTCAGGACCCTGAGATCATAACCTGAGCCGAAAGCAGAGGCTTTAACCCACTGAACCACCCAGGCACCCATAACCTACTTTTCTTGAATGCTTATTAAGTTCCAAGAATTGTTGTAAATACTTCATATACACCAATACAATCTTCAAATATAAGCATGCATGAGCTAAATACAATAATTTCCCTCATTGTAGCAGGAGGAAACATTGAGTTTTCAAAAAACCTAATAATTTAGGTAATATCACACAGTCCTGAAATAGTTGGACTAGGATTTGAACCCAGACAATCTGATTTCAATGTCCATGAATTGTATCACTTTATAATTTTATTTTTTGCATTTAAATATTTCATCCAAGTGAAATTTATTTTAGTATGTGATAAAATCTAAGCATCTTACTGTTTTAAATATATTTTCCCAGAATCCTTAACTGAATCTCTTATTACCGAATTCAAATGCAATTTTAGCATATACAAAATTTCCATGTTGAAGAATTTTTTAACTTTTAAATTTTGAAATAATCTAAATAAAGAAATATTGCAAAATTAAACAACTATTACCAAATACCTTTCATGTACCTTCCTCTAGTGTTAAAATTTTCTATAATCATAAGAGAGTGATTGAAACCAAGAAATTAACATGGATAAAATATTATTGGCTAATCCTCACATCTTATTCAGATTCCATCCGTTTTCCCACTCATGTCCTTTTTCTAAACTAATAGCCAATTTCATAGCTTACATTGCAGTTCATTTTCATGCTTCCTTAGTTTCCCTCAATTTTTGAAATGTCAAAAATAATCTGGTAATATAAGGACCTTATATTCTGGGTTCAGAGAAATAAATAAGATAGTTGAAATGTGAAAAGAGAGTCTTTTTTTTTTTTTTATAAACAGTAATCTACTTAGAACAATTCTAAAGAATTTTCAGCAAATTTGGTGACCCAGTCTAGTGACTATCATATAATGATTCTGAACCACATCAAAATGTGCATAATATTGTCAAGTAGCCTTGTCAGTACTTATGCCATCTTTTCAATTATTTCTTGATGACAGACACTATTTATATACTCATTATAGTCCCCCAGTTCATACTCATTGTAGTCCTCTAGACTAGGACCCTAAAATTTGAATATCTAAGACATAAATTGCTGGGTAAGACATAAACTCTTTAGTTGGGGAAGCTGTGACAAAATGTCAACGACCTACCTGTTTTCTACCTCCCTTCCTCTCTTATTTCTCTTTATAGTCCTCAGAGATGACTTTTGATGAGATTTAAAAATATATGAGTATCATCATCCTTCACAAGAAAATGAATTGAAAATCAATGAAATATAGAAAACAACTGATTCAGAAAAGATTTGAAAACTAAATCTTACAAAATCTATATTCAATGGAAAAAACTGGTAAAATTTGTCAAAGTTTTATTCCTCCCTTCAAATAATAAATGGAAATAACTAAATAATGTCAGCAAGAATATTGATAATTAAAAATAGAATGTTGTTGGGGTACCTGAGTGGCACAGTTGGTTGAGCATCTGACTCTTGGTTTCAGTCCAGATCATGGTCTCAGGATGATGAGATTGAGCCCCAAATTGGGCTCCACACGAGTGTGAGGTCCGCTTGAGATTCTCTCCCTATCTAAAGTAAATAAATAAGATTTTTTAAAATTAAAAATAAGATAAAATGCCCTTGGGGTTCCTAAGTGACTCAGTCAGTTAAGTCTCTGACTCTTGATCTCAGGGTCGTTGGGTTTGGAGCCTACTTAAAAAATTAAAATTAAAATTAAAAAAAAATCAAATGCCCTTTATTGGTGAAAGGGATAAAAATCATTAGAAAAATGCTAACCTTCCTTGTCCTCCAAATTACACTTATTAAAGGAGCTATAAGCTCCTTGGACTGTATTTTTAAAAAGATGAGATTTTTTAGAAAGTTGTCATGGATTAAAAGTGATGTAACTAACAGAAGAGCTCCTGTAATCTATAGTGGGGGACAGTGGAAGTTGAAGAATTTCAGCACACCAAAATGAACACAGAAAGGACACGCAGATCATAAATCTTGGTCTTTGACTTTCCAGCTGTGAAACCATGTACAAGCTCCGCCCCCTGCCTGCCAAAACTCAGCTTTTTTCTTCATAATAATTCGAATCTGTACTAAAGAGGCATGATTTCTGACTACTTTGCTACTGCTATCCCCATGGTCATATTAGTGATACAAACCTGTCGTCTCTTTGATGTCTTCACACAAGATTAGATATTTACAGTAAAATTTTAAAAGCAACCTAGTATTAACTTGTTAAAACAAAATATGAGATAAGATTGCTTCAATACAGCTCCTTCAAGCTAAGATATCTTGGGATAAGTGAACATTATTGCAAAGGAAAAGTGATGCCATAAACTGAACAAGGATTTTGTTTTGAAACAACAATTTCAACATCTGGGAAGTAATTTGATACAGTGTGTCTAAACACATGCCTATGTTTTGGAATTGAAAACAAAATGTGTCTGAATGTTATCATAAGGCACAAGAAAAAATAGCTTTTACATGCAAATGTGCAAACTCAGTTTTCATATTGTAGACTATGCAGAGAAGTCCTAATCTAAGTCATGAAGAGAGAAGACACTTAGATTATGATCAATAAAATGATGGTTTTAACGTGGTAAAGTACATATGTTCTCTATTCTCCTCCACTTAGAACTAATCCAAACTTAACAATTAAAACCAAAAACCAACCCCCCCACCAAAAAAAAAAAAAAGACTAGAAAAAATTAGGAGACATTTCCAACTACAAAACAGACTATTTGAGGAAAAGCTGTCATCTGCATGAAGCTTTGTCAGGAGTGTGGGGAGAAACTGAAAGAGTATGGCTTCTATATTCTAAGAAAGCAGGCAATGTGCAGCTCTCCAAATGAGAAATCTTCATTGGAAGTAGAAGACTGTGGAGATACTATTGGTGTGGATTACCCTGGGTGTTTTTAGTAATAGGAGAAAAACAGGCAGTAGGGCTAATGGGGAAGCAGAGCTGACTTCATTCTATAACATCTGTCAGAGAGGTGGGAGGAAAAAAAGATGAACTGGAAGCAGCAGTGTAGAGGCTGATTTCTGTAGTCTGGCAAGAAGCAAAGTCTGAAGGACACATCTATACATAGTAGTTTTCACAATGCAATTCACTGGGAATTCCCAAGAATTCCTGGTGGTAGTTAGAACTGACTTTGTGTTTCTTTCATGTGAACCATGTTCTATGCTGATCCATTATATTTGCCAATGCCACTCCTGCTAAGTGTGCTTAAAGTGCTAATCAATAAAATTAACATGCTTCCATTCAACACAATGCAAGTACACTAATATTGTGTAAAACACTTACCCTCTTCCCAAAATGAAAGCTCCACAGTCCCAATGGATGCTATATCCATGTCTTGGTGATAATTATGTTTCTACTAAATTAAACCCAAATACATTTTTTTTCTACTAATGGAACCAATCATACCGATCAAAAAAAGTCTTATATAAAATGTTAGTAGAAAGACTTATGGGACAAAGGAAATTGGAAATGATATAATAGATAAAAGATGACAGGTGGATGATAGATGACAAATGATAAGTAGATGATAAATAGATGATAAGCAGAGAAAAAGAAAACACATATAACTACTCCAGTGTTATTTCTGTAACTGTGATGATCATTGTGATTTTCACAAGTTCTGAGTAATCAGTCAAACCGGTGGACACAGGAACCTGTGGGTATCATACCTCTGGTCATTTATTCTCAGAGACAATGTGGACACCATTACATGTCAATCAAATTTTGATGTATTGTAAGAAATTACATTTATGACTGTCCTCCAGACTGACTTCCTGAATGGATTGCAATGTGGCTCAGCCTACTTCTAGGATGTGTGACCTAAAGTTGTCTCCTATTCTGGTCACCTAGTCATAATGAACTTCCAAAAAGCTTGTAGATATGAGCTGACAAAGTGATGGCAATGTTGTGTAAACCTTAACTCAGTGAGCCCCCAATGCTGATGGAAAAATGTCTCTCCAAAAGAGAGGAATTATTTATATTACTTCTTCATATTCTTCTTTCAAATTAATAAACTCTTTGCTCTAACCTAAATCAGCCTTCTTATGTTGGATTATTCTTTGAAGGTTCTTTTGAATGTTTGGAGCACTATACAAGCATACTTCAGGATTTTTGATGCATATCCTTCACAGGAAAATAAAATAATTATGAATTAAAATTTCCTATTGAGCCAATAGTCTCATATGAGTTAGAATAACATGAATCAATTTCACAAATCCAATATGCAAGGTAAATAAATGAAACTCAAGTTTGTAATTTAAGAAGGCTAGTTTCTACAGAGAAATATTTCAAATAAATTCTGATATGCATTATGGACATGTCTAAAGTAGCCCAACTTACTTTTATAATTATTATTTCATAAGAATTGGAATGCTAGATTGGAAGCAGATTTTCTTTTAAAATAATTTCTATAAAAACTACCAGAAATGTCACAGTATATGGATGCTAAATCTATTTGTTATTTCACTATTTGATTAATTTAGAGTCAGTACATTTGTCAATAGCAATATTTTATTTGCAAAAGGATGCTAATACATAAAATATAATATAACAAGCCTGTACATATATTATTTTCTTAGAGAAAATAGTATGTTAGAGTGACTCAGGTGTTGATCTTTAAAAAGATAAAATATGCTTTAATACAATTCAAACTGCTACAAATTCAAGTGGAAAATATTAAAACATACTTCAAACCATAAGTAATGTGTAAACCATGATAGTGCTGGCCAACATTATAAATATAGAAATACTTAGTTTTACCTTTCTACTTGGCATTAACTAAGTGTAATAACCTTTTACATAAATTAAGAGGAAGTGATTCTAGATGATAATGAATGGTCTTATATAGTAACGAATTAATGTCTTATTTGTGCACACAGTGAAAAATTCACTCTTGCCAACATTGTGCTTGAAATTTTATCATCATAAATTATTTGTAGCATGAGGCACTTAAGATTCAGTATTTTACTAGATCTGAATGAAATAAATAACCTTCTGACCTTTAGAACTCAATATGATGCTCTCATGCAGAATGTTAGATTCACAAAAAAATAATGGCTGGAAGAATAAGTGGATCTTTTTTTCCCATCTAATGAATACTGAAAAGTGTGTTGCAAATACCCTAAGTCTTTTCTTAATATGTAAATCTCTCACATAAAACAAGGTTGCTGTCTATGTAGTCTGGCATGCAATCACGCCTTTCTTTGGTAGCAGCATCTGCATCCAAGTGCACACTAACACTCTTTTTTTCCTTTTACAATGTCCTCTGGTACTAATTGAAGATTTTTGTGATGAGCTCTGAATGTGCAGGAAATGCCTAGTAGGAGTCCAGACATTTGCAAATGAAATTTCTGGCTAGCTTATTATTCACAATCTATGCTAGCTTTTGAGCTTCAATTTTCTTAAGCTTAAATCCCCTCTGTACTAGCTTAAAACATTATTTGCCAGCTTTAAAATTGAATGTATAATACAAGTAATCTGGAAATGTGATTTTCAAGGTATTTTGTTATGGACTCAGTGGGTGGCTCAAAGTTGAAATATGATAAAAATAGAAGGCAGCAAAATGTCTATTTTAGGAAAAAAGTTTCAAGGTCACAACATTTATTTATGCTCCAATTTCTGCTGGAATGATTAGCATATTACATTTTAAATGATCGACTCTTCATTTTAAAGGAAGCAAGTTCTCATTATTATTGAAAGAATAAAATACCTGAACTAAAAGGATTATATTTTTAGAACTAACAGGCATTATATTTTTCAGAACTGTCAAGTAATGTAGTCTTTCATAATAAGCTGTAATGAGTTGCTAGTAAAACAAAGAGCTCCTACATCATTTAAAACCAAAAAGAATGTGCTTCTCTGTAAGAGACAGAGTAAGAACAAGGGTTTTACTATTATCAAAGGCCCAAGGATGTCATGGGAGAGTGAGAGCTGAGACTGGGATGGAGGAGGGCAGGAAAGATAAAGATGAATACATGAAAAGTAGAGTAGGTACATTATGGTTTGTCAGATTGATGCAAACTCATCAGCTCCTTTCTGGCTTCCCTGCCCGCAGCTTATCATAAGCCATTTTTACTAAGCTACAAGATGTTAATGTAAATCAAAGTTCTCCATTACTTATATACACTCTTATCAGTCTACCAATGCATCTTCAATCAACCAACAAATAAATTGACACATCAGCAAATGAATAAAGTAATCACCTAGTGTGGATAAAGTGTTTGCTAACTATGACAACAAAAGACCCATAAACTGACATTGTAGACAGTGTGCACTTTTAAGAGGAGTTCTATATAGTCTTATCATAAGCACTGTCTCCCACAGTGATCACCTCGAAAGAGAACATACAGTTAGATTTCTGTGTGTGTATGTGGTGAGAATACCTAACAGGAGATTTATCTTCTTAACAAAATTTTAAAAACACAGCACAATATTGTTAACTACAGGTACAGTGTTGCACAGTGGAGCTCTAGAACTTATTCATCTTGCATAACTGAAACTTTATATCTGTTGAACAGAAAGAAGGTAATTTTTTTGTTTGCTTTTGTTTTTATTAAAGGAGAGTCTACTTGGAAAAGTCAGATGCATTTAAAAATAAACACACACACACACACACACACACACACACACACACACACACACAAGATTATAAGATTAGATTACGTCGATGTTAATATCCTGGTTGTGATATTGTACTATGAGTTCCATAAAATGTTACCATTGAGGAAACTGGATAAAAGCTACACAAGATCTATATTATGTGTTACAGCTCCAATTGGCCCTATAATCTCCATAAAAACTTACTGAAAAATAAATTAATCACATAAAATTTAAAACCCTCAGAATAATCTTTGAACTCCCCTCTTTTCTCATATCACCATCTAAATCCTGCTTGGCTTTATTTTTAAAATTTGTCTCAAAAATATTATCTTCTATTAATTCTTAGCACTATTTTTAGTTTAGATATTTGTCATCACTTACTAATCAATGAGAAAATGTCTTTTTTTTTTTTTTTAAGATTTAATTTATTTGACAGAAACAGCAGGGGGAGTGAGAGAGGGAGAAGCAGGCTTCCCGCCAAGCAGGGAGGCCGATGTGGGACTCAATCCTGGGTCTCCAGGATCATGACCTGCGCCGAAGGCAGTCGCCCAACCAACTGAGCCACCCAGGTGCCCTGAGAAAATGTCTTTACCCTCTTTACCCTGATTTCCCTGCCTATGCATTATTCATACCAAATCCACACTCTTCATTTCTAGCTGAGCATTCTTTCTTTAGTTTAGTGATGATCCAAGTAACTTTTTTCCTTAAAGATGTTGGTTCTAGAAAAAAGACTATTCACATTGTGCCACATTCATTTTTCCAGCACCTTTTCCTTTTATTCTTAGTCTGATAGCTGTAGAAGACTAATCTCAAACAGATGTGAAGATTAGAAGTTGTAATTTGTGGCCTTCCTTCTAGGTCCTAGCTCCTAATCCTGTAGGTTTCCAAGGCTCTAATTCAATGTCTGGCTACTCATGAATTCACACTACAGTTGGTCAAAATGGCAGGATAAACAGCTATTAATGTTAAAATAATAAATGTTAACAACGGTAATGAAAAATTCAAATATGGCAATAAACAAAAATTCAGATTTTTCAAGCATTTTGTGATTTTATTAACCATACCTAAATCCACACTTAGCTGAGAAATATTTTCTAGTTTTAACAAATTATTTCTTAAAACCTGAGCTTGGGTGGCTTAGTCTGTTAAGCATCTGCCGTTAGCTCAGATCATGTTCTCAGGATCGAGCCCCATATTGGCCTTTCTGTTCAGCAGAGAACCTGTTTCTCCCTCTGCCCTTCACCCTGCTCGTGCTTGCTCTTTCTCTCTCACTCTCTCTGTCTCGCTCTCAGATAACTAAATAAAACCTTAAAAAAAACAAACAACAACAAAAAAACACCTGGCTTAAAATTCTGTGAAATGCAAATAAATTGTGTCTATTTTAGACACACTATTTATCTTTGTTGAAAAAGGTAAATATTTTGTGAGATAGACAAAAAAGGGAATAGCATGTTAACGAAGGGAAAGAAGCCAATCATATGAGGTTGATTTAGAGACAAGAAAAGTCCACTGAAAAAATAGTTCCCCTTCATATCATGCAGTTTGAAGTATTCCATCCCTGAAAGTAAGACATTTAGGTCAAAGAAAAAGCATTTTTATGAACAGAAACCTCCCTGGAACACAAGCCTGAATTTTAGAGTAACTTTGAAATATTTTTCTGCAACAATATATGGTACCCAGAAGGCTCAATTCAAGCACGGAGAGGTCTATAATAACAAAAGTGACTACCCACATCCTTTCTTCCATCAGTAGATAGATGTTCTCTGACTCTGGATGATAGATATCATCTAGTGTGGTTTTTGTAGGTTTCCCTCACACAACAGAAGGACAGTTAGTGTCAAACTATTTCCCTCTTACACTCAAGCTTCTGTGAAATTTTCTAAGAAGTTATGACTCAAAATTCATAGAGTCCAAATTTATTTACTTTGAGCAATCCTTACCAGGGGCATCCTATTAAAATCATTCTATAGGTAATGACCTTCCTAGTGGGAAATATCATAATGTGTGTACCCTGAGGTCTAGAAGATTGACAAGAAGACTACATTTTCAACTGTTTTTTTTTCCCCCCGTAGAAGCCATTCCTCCAGAAAGTGGGGTTAAAAATGGATCACAGATCAGTTGTTTGACCTCTTTCCTTGCCAAACATCAACCAAAACTATGAAAAGCTCATTAGTAGTTTGGATACTGTGTGTTTAAACAAAAGTGCTATAACTTCAGAGGCATATTTTAACATACAAATAGAAGAAACATTTTAGTAATTATTGAATGTTCATTTCAAGTTTCGAAGAACAGAGGAATCGTGAATTATTATAGTGACAACTCTTCAACGGAGCTGGAAGCTGCAAAGTTCTACAGATGGGAAGTTGCATCCTAACCTATGAAGATGCCTAAGCAAGGAGCTTGCCAATGTGCATCATTGTGTATATGTGATTCTGCTTTCATTTGTGTCACTGCTATCACATAAAGAAAGTGAATACAATGAAACAGAACTCAACAGCTACAGCCTGTGAAAGATACCCGACATTCTTAAATAAAATACACCAGAGAATCCTTAACCACTTCAAACTGAAAAAAAGTTTGCACATCAACTCAATCTGAAAATAGTTCTTTTTGGTCAAAATACTAAGGCCTATAAAACTCTTCCCTCCTGGGTGGCAAGAGTCAGGAGAAAGGCTAAAACTATGTGCACAATTGATGGAAGTTATTACAGGAAGAAACAAACTGGGATGTGAGGGCAATCTGGCTGCAACATCTGTCACCCCACTGATCGCCAGGGTTGATTCAGCTGATCTGGCTGGCCAGGCGGGTGTCCCTTTCTCCCTCACCCCCTCCATGTGTGTCCCTCCCGAAGCTGCGTGGTAAGTCGACAAGACTGACCTTCCCCGTTAGAGGAGAGAACCTGTTCTTCGGTCAAGGGTATAGGAGTGGCTGTGATCCTCTGCTAGAACCCCCAAACAAGTTCTCAAGGAAGAAACAAACCATTTGTGTTTGATTGGCAGTCACATGAGGTCTCTGGCAGGTACACAGAGCATGGCAGTGAGAACAGGAGTAGCTGGAATTAAAGTTCAAGTCACTGTTTTGTGCAATTGCAAAGAGAAAGACTAAGAATATTTACCGACTTAAACAAAAATCTAGATATTATGAAACATCACTGAAAAGGATCCAAACAGTGAACAAAATAATGATGAAAACAGAAAAAATAAAATCAAGACTAAGATGATCATTTTGCTTTGTTACAAAGAGCTTGGCCCTCCCTGCCCACATGGATACAAATTGTTGCTTAATCTTAGAGTGAAGGCTTAGAGTGAAGAAGTCTGGCAAACTTACCTGAACCATGTGATCAAAGTTCACATGATGACATGTCATGTTGATAACCTGTACCCTTGATATGATGGGTTTAGAATGGCACTTTACCTCTGTGGCTTTTCTCCTCACAATCTGAAATTCCAGTTATGTATCACGAGACAAACAATGCAAACGTATCTCGAGTGACATGCAACAAAATACCTGACTCCTCAAAACTGCCAATAGCATCCAAAACAAGGAAAGCCTGAGAAACTGTCACAGACCAGTGAAGGCTAAAGACACGTGAAGACAAAATACAGTATTTTAAAATGCCATATCCTAGGTGGAGTCCTGGAATAGAAAAAGCATATTAGGGAAAAAATAAGAAACTACAAATAAACAGTGGCGTTCAGTTAATGGTAACATACCACTGTCAGTTCTGTAACTGTAGCAAAGGTACTGTAGTAATGTATGAGGTTAATACTAGGGAAAACTGAACCATGCAGGCACCCCAAAGGAAAATTATTTTAAATTAAAATAAAAATCATCCCACATGTACACTTTCCCGTCACCTACAGTTTCTCTTTTCCTGAGTGGGCAGTGGGGTAAGGAAGAGAGACTATCACAAGAGTTCTCATATTAATCATGGAATTAGGAGCAATAATGCTTCCTTCCCAGGGACACGCATTTATACCTTGGCACTGCTGGTATGTGCTTTGCATGCATACTTTGCAGGCTAACTCAATGGGATACAAGCCAAAGAGAAGCTAATTTTATTGTAGTATCACTTTAACACTGACTATACAGATATTTTACAAAATAAAACTTGGGAGGACAAAAATGCATTTCCCATGGTATGGTTTAAGTTATCATATTAGTTGATCTATCAACAATATTTTGTAGGTTTGAATACTCCTTCCTACCAAAAGTTCTCTCTTTCTTAAATCTGTAAATATTTAAACAACACCAAACATCTCTGCCATTTCTTTTTGCTTCCCTGTGCTTTCATCAGTATCATTTTGCAATCTGCATTGTCCGTTTTATGCAATAATCTGACATCTGCTCAGAATTACTTGTGATCTACAGTCAATTACAAAATGGTATGTAAACTGTTGCATACCTGAAGATACTTTAGGACAAACAAAATTAATTGATTTTCCATTTATAATATAGTTCTATCTCATTTGCTTGGGCAGCTATATTTAATATTATGAAATTAGTCAAAGAAATAAAATTCTCAGAAGACATACTGCAATCCAGTAATTGCTTTTCATCATGACTTATGCTTCTTATTAAAAACATATTGATAATCGATCTAGACAAGATACTATTCAATATTACATAGAGAGACATAAAAAGTACCTTTCTTCTTCCCTAAGGTACTATGACTTACAATATGTTAGAATAAAGCTAAAATCATAAAGCTTAAAATTTCCAAGAAACTATTATAAGCATTTTCTTAGTTACATACTCCATTTAGATTTCATTCATATTGTGAGAGAGCATGAAAATAAGTACATCCTTGCTAATAATCTGTTGCAGGGGCTCAGCATCTCCCTCCATAACTATTCCCAAGATTTTCTCTCTAGCAATACATTCTTTAGTTTCTGTGAAAGTGAGCATTTCTTGGCAGCAATATTAGCATGGAACTCCATCACTGAACACCCTCCATTGTCTACCAGATGAAATTCATTTGCCTCAGTATAGCAGAAAAGGTTCTTCCATGAATATGGAGTTCTTTTTCTGAGACTTGAACTTTAAGCCACAACTAAAACCATAAAATTTTCCCGTTTGTTGACTTTGTCAATAATTCTCACACATCCACAACTGACAAATTATTGAGCACTATGTCTGAAGCCAACAATTATGTACCATATGTTGGCTAATTGAATCGAAATAAAAAATTTAAAAAAAAATTCCCACACATCCTCATTGATTCCACTGCACTGAGTTTTTGTCTGCCGTATGCAGGACCTATTACCCATCCCATTCCGTAATGCATACACATTCATCAACTACTTATATTT
Organism: Spilogale gracilis; assembly: GCA_004023965.1. Taxonomy (NCBI): domain Eukaryota; kingdom Metazoa; phylum Chordata; class Mammalia; order Carnivora; family Mephitidae; genus Spilogale; species Spilogale gracilis. The sequence goes on along the minus strand of PITA01008097.1, from coordinate 55,015 downwards.
TAAGACTAAGTGTATGACTTATGTACATACTTACTTTGTAAGACAAACATTGGCAGACAAAATCAAGAGAATCACTAACCCAACTAACCTAACTCTGACTAGTTAGGGCCAATAGGAAACCATGGTCTAAACCCAACTGGAGGAGAGATTTCCTGAGAAAATACTGATGTGGAAAGGTGTGGAGAATCAGCAGCACAATTTGGCCCAAGCACTGGACCACAACTTAATTTTTAAAACAAATAAAAATGATAAAATTTTACCATATAATTTTTAAAATCATCAATGTTTGGATGCATGGGTGGCTCAGGGGATTAAGTGTCTGCTTTCGGCTCAGGTCAAAATCCTAGGGTCCTAGGATCTAGCCCCACATCAGGATCCATGTTCAGTGGGGAACCTGCTTCTCCTTCTGTGCTCCCTCTGCTTGTGCTTGTCCTATGTTTTCTGCCTTGGTTTATTGTTTAAATCTATAATCACCATCATTATTGTTGGTTAGGACTAATTATGATTTATCACCTGAAACTTAGCATTTCTAGTAACTCTAGAAAAAAATTAAAGTTAAGAAAGGAAAAGCAGATGGTTATTGGCTAGGCAACTAATGTGTATACCTGGAATCATTAAATTATTCTTTCCTGTGTCTTTTTTCTCGGTCAGATTCAAAATTGAAAAAACTTGTTCTATTATTATGTATGCAAAACAATCTCAGACTACCCTCAAACCTGTCACACATAAAACAGATTATATGAGCATAGCAAAAGCTTAGAGAAGGATTTTGAGAGTTGAGTCACCATAAACAGAAAACAAGTTGGAATTTAAGATCTCCAAATGGCCAGTCTGATTCTCTGCTACTACAGAAACATCCCTCCAGAAGAGTGTAACAGGTCTCAGAGACTATACAGCACAGCAATCACAATGTCCTAATACAATTCAAAATTCTTCAATATACGAAGAATTATGAAAAGGCAACAAATGCTCGTGGGAGAATGTGATTGATAGATGCCACTCCCGAAATGACTGTGATATTAAAACAATCACACAGAGATTTTAAATCAGTTATATAACAATGTCTCATAAGGTAAATAGAAATACGCTTGAAATGTATGATACATACGAAATTTCAAAAGAGAATTTAAAACTTAGGAAAAAGAACCAAGTGAAAATTTTAAAACTAAAGAATGCAATGTCTTAAATAACAATTTGGTGGTGAGCTTAACAATAGAATGTAAATAATCCTTGTGAAAATACATCAGTAGAACTTATCCTATGAAGAATAGAAAGAAAAAAGATGGAAGAAATGAACAGAACCTCCAGGACCTGTGAAACCGTATTGAACTATCGAACATCTGTTTAATTAAAGTCTTAGAAGAGAAAATAAAGATTGGAGCACAGAAGATATGTGAATAAATAATGGCTACACATGTATTAAATTCAGGGAAGATAGAAATTTACAGATTCAAAAAAGTCAACAAATCTAAACTGGATAAACTTAAAAAAATTATGGCTGTTAGATACATACATCATAATCAAACTGCTAAAAAAAGCAAATACAGAAAATATTGAAAATGGTGCAAAAAACTGTGAGTTACATACAGAAAAATCATTTTCCTAATCATCACAAATTTCTCATCAGAAACCACAGAGGCCAGAAGACTTAAAAAAAAGCATGTTTAAAGTACTGAAAGAGAAGAACTTTTCTTTGAAAGAAAAATATGCAAGTAGATACTTCAGGAATAAAGGGAAGATAACTACTTTTTCAGAGGAAAGACTAAATAATTTGTCCCCAGCAAATCTGCTCTTACAAGAAATACTAAAGGAAGAGTTTCAGTCTAAAGATAAATGATACTAAGAGAAACCTGGTTCTTCAGAAATGAAGGAAGAGCAACAGAAATGTAAATATAAAGATAAATATAGAAGACATTGTTTTCTTATGTTTAAAAATATGTTGACTATTAAAGCAAAATGGCCTGGTATGGTTGTCAATATATATGGATTTAACCCATAACAACTATAACATGAAAGCCAGTAAGGTATTCACATATGTTTACAAGAGTCTGTACTGTACATCTAGTAGACTATACAGTTTTAGTTTTAGTTTTGGGGCGCCTGGGTGGCTCAGTTGATTAAGCGACTGCCTTCAGCTCAGGTCATGATCCCGGAGACCCGGGATCGAGCCCCACATCAGGCTCCCTGCTTGGCAGGAAGCCTGCTTCTCCCTCTCTCACTCCCCCTGCTTGTGTTCCCCCTCTGGCTGTGTTTCTCTCTGTCAAATAAATAAAATCCTTAAAAAAAATAAAAATAAAATAAAGTTTTAGGTATTCATTTAGCAATCCACAGAGCCAGTACTAAAAAAAAAATCTGATGAAATATGGCACAAAAGCCAATAGATTAAAATAAAATACTAAAATATATTTATATAGTCCAAAAGAAGGCAGAAAATTGGAAGCAGAAAAAACAAAACAGAGTGGACAAACAAAATATAAAAACAAATTGGTAGACCTAAATCAAAATATATCAAATATTATATTAAATGGTAGTAGTCTAAACACTCCAATAAAAGGCAAACCAGACAGATTTTTTTTTTTAACTAAGAGCATATTGTAAGGTATTTATAAGAGCTAAAAATAAATGGGCAGAAATAGATACTCAGTACCAAGAGGAAGCCGAAGAAGGCTGGAGTTCTTACTCCAGTATCTAGTACAATAGACCTTGACACCAATGGTCTCCTCGGAGATAAAGGACTAATCTTTATGATAAAAGGAACAAACTAACCAGAAAGATGTACAAACATAAATTAGAATGTGTCTTATAACAGAGCCTCAACATATGTTAAACAAAAATAGAACTAAAGAGAAAAATAGACAAATTCACAATTATAGTGGGAGATTTTAACAATTCTCTACCTGGTGATTGATTGATAAAGCAACTAGCCCAAACATCAGTAAAATTATAAAAGAATCGAACAGCACCATGTACAAACCACCTTGCTCTCTACCCAGTACCTTCACACTATGTATTCTCTTTAAGCCCACATGTGCATTCACTAGGACAGACAATATTCTGAGAAAGAAAATGAAGTCTCATTAAATTCAAAAAGACTCTCTTCCCACAATAAAATTAAATATGGAATTAATGAAAATTTAAATAAAAAAATAAAAATTAATACATTAAAATATTTTGAGGAAAACTAAATATCTAAGGTTTAATCATTCGGAGAACAAATATGAAATGATTAGGAAATTGGAATCAAAATAAAAATAAAACATATCAAAATTTGTGGAGTGTTGCTAAAGCAGTATTTAGAAAAAAATATACTCTTACATGCTTACATTAAGAATAGAAGAGATATATGAACTGGGATAAGTCAAGGAGGGAGATGAAACATGAGAGACTTTGGACTCAGAAACAAACTGAGGGTTTTGGAAGGGAAGTAGTGGGGGGTTGAGTAAGCCTGGTGATGCATATTGAGGGCACATATTACATGGAGCACACTGGGTGTCGACCATAAACAATGAATCTTGGAACACTGAAAAATTAAATAATGTAATACAAAATAAAAATAAAAAAATTTAAAAAATGAAATAGAAGAGATAAAAAAATCAAATGGCCTAGTTTTCTTCTTTGGATAAAAAAGAACAATGCAAAACTAAATTAAAGGGTGGAAATGAATTTATAAAAAAAAAAGTAGAAAAATCAAGGATTAGAAAACAAGTAAATGAAGAAGATTAACAAAGAGGATTAGATGATTCCTTTTTTAAAAAAAGATTTTATTTATTTATTTGACAGAGAGAGATCACAAGTAGGCAGAGAGCCCCGTAGAGAGAGGAGGAAGCAGGCTCCCTGCTGAGCAGAGAGCCCGATGTGGGCCTTGATCCCAGAACCCTGAGATCATGATCTGAGTTGAAGGCAGAGGCTTTAACCCACTGAGCCACCCAGGCGCCCTAGATGATTCTTTATAAAGATCTACAAAACTGGCAAACCTCTAGCTAAATATATAATATAAATCAACAATATCTGGAATGGTAAGAACATTATTATGACAGATTATACAGTTATTAAGTGGATAATACAGAATGCTTAGAACACCTAAATGTCAGCACATTCAACAGCTTATAAAAAATGGAAAATCTGAAATATACAACATACCCAAAGATATACTACAAGAAGTAGGAATTTTGAGTAGTGTTATATATTCTTTAATGAATTTATTATTTTAAAAACTCCTCAAAGAAAGAAAATACCAAGCACATAAGTTTTCACTGGTGAATTCTGTCAAACGCTCAAGGAATAAATAACATCAATGTGACACAAAATAATTTTTAGAAAATTGCAGGAGGAATCATTCCTTATCTCATTTTACAAAGCCTGAATGAACATAATACCAACCCTGGCAAAGATATTACCAAAAGGGGAATTTCAGAGCAGTATCTCTCTGGATAAAGGAATAATCCTTTACAAAGTATTATAAAATCAAATCCAACAATATGTATAAAAGATACTACAATATGTTCAAGTAGTGTTTATCCCAAGAAAGTAGAGTTGACTTAATATTTTTTTAAAAAATTATTTTATGAAATTCAACATACTAACAAAAAAAGAAAAAAAAAGACATGATTAATTCAATAAAGACATAAAAAGCTTTTGGAAAAAAACCAACACTGATTCCTGAAAAAAACCTCTTGGCAAACTAGAAATAACATAGAATTTCCTCCAACTACTAAAGAATATCTGTAAAAACATCATACTTAATGTTAAAAGACTAATAAGTATTTTAATTGAATTAAATTTTCCCTGGAGGAAGGGAAGAAAGGAAGGATCCTGCTTTTACTCCCTCTCTTCAACACTGTACTAGAAGAAATAAATGATTTTATAGAGGCAAAATGAATTGTGAAATAAAATTTAGAAAAAAAAATAGCTTATAATAGTACCAAACCCCACAAAATACCTGTAAATATTTCTGTCAAAAGACATCTTGTACTTCTATATAGAAACTAAAAATATTGATGGGGCACCTGGGTGGCTCAGTTGGTTAAGCAACTGCCTTCGGCTCAGGTCATGATCCCGGAGACCTGGGATTGAGTCCCACATCCGGCTCCCTGCTCCGCTGGAAGCCTGCTTCTCCTTCTCTCACTCCCCCTGCTTATGTTCCCTCTCTGGCTGTGTTTCTCTCTGTCAAATAAATAAAATCTTTAAAAAAAAAAAAACTAAAAATATTGCTAAGAGGTCATAAAGAAGACTTAAGTAAATGGGGAGATGCCTCGCATTTCTAGATTAAAAGACTTAGTATTGTTAAAAAGGTAATAATCCTGAAATGGAGCTATGTCAGTAACATAATTCCTCTCCAATTCCCTAGTTTGTTTTTGCTTTTGTTTGTGCTGATTTTACAAGCTGATTCTATAAATTATATGGAAATGCAAAGGACTTAGAATTACCAAAGCAATTATATATATTACGTGTATAATAAATACACACTAAAAATAAATGCATTTTATATATATGTATAGTTGGTTGACTTACTTGACATGATTTCAAGATTTACTGTAAATCTCCAAATCAAGACAGGCTGGTATTGCAGAGAAGATAAATATATAAATCAATGACACATACAGAGAGTCCAGAAATAGACCCACCCATATGTGGTTAATTGATTTTCAGCAAAGATGCCAAGACAACTCAGTGGGGTAAAGGAAACCTTTTCAATAAATGATGCTGACGCCACTGAATATACATATGGGGGGAGGAAAAAAAGAGTGCATCATGCTTTACGTAACTTTATAAAGAAAAATTAACTTCAAATAAATCATAGACCTAAATGTAATCCCCCAAACTATAGAAACTCTAAATAAAACTAAAAAAATCATCAAGATCTTGAGGGGGTAGGTTTTCTTTTCTTTTGCTTTTGCTCTCTTTCTTTCTTTCTCTCTTTTTTTAAATATTTATTTATTTATTTGACAGAGAGAGATCAGAGGTAGGCAGAGAGTCAGGCAGAGAGGCAGGAGGAAGCAGGCTTCCTGCTGAGCAGAGAGCCCAATATGGGACTTGATCCCAGGACCTGATATCATGACCTGAGCCGAAGGCAGAGGCTTAACCCTCTGAGCCACCCAGGTGCCCTTGAGGGGGTAGGTTTTCTTATATAGAACTTAAAAAGAACAAAATCTGAAAGAAAAATTTACAAATTGGTCTTCATTTAAGGGTTTTCCTCTTTGAGAGACATGATAAGGAAACAAAAGGCAAGCCACTAAGGAATAGCAATCACCACATACATATCAGACAAGAAACTCGTACCTGGCATACAAGAATAATTTTATGGCTCAAGCATGCAAAAGATTATCATGGAAATGCACGTTAAAATCACAAATTGACATAACATTATATGTTGATTAGATGGACCGACAATCAGAAGACTAGTTGAACCAAGTGTCTCCAAGGTTATTATGCAGCTGAAACTTTCACATACTGATCGAAGGAACTCGAAATGGTACATCACTTCGGAAAGCAGTTTGGAATTTTCTTAAAAAGTGGAGCATACCCAAATCAAGTGAAACACCTTTTCAATTTTTAACTACTTAACCTAGACAAATGAAAATACATGTCTATAGAAAGACTTGTGTTTATTCTTAGTAACTTTACTTGCAGTAGCCAAAACCTGGAAAAAGCCCAATTGTCTGCAAAGATAAACTGTGTTGTACTCATATAATGGAATATTAGTCAGTTAAAAAAAGAAATTAATTATAGATACACACAATAACAGAAATGAGTCTCAAAATTTTCATGCTGAGCTACAGAGGTTAGGTTTTTTTTTAACATCTGTGATTTTTAATTTATAGCATTCTAGAAAATATAATCCAATACATAGCGACTAAAAGCACATTAATGGCTGACTGAAGATGGGACTGGAAGGAGGATGAGAAGACAAAGGAGCTCAGAGAATTACTGTTACATAATGGCAATATTCATTGTCTTGATTGTGTTGATGGTTTCATGGATGTATACAGATGTTAAAACTGATTCATTATGCATTTTGAATAGGTATACTTTATTGTATTTTGATAGAGTTGGGAAATAATAGAAATACAGAAGAGTGATGAGAGAAAGATTGATTCTCTGAAGGTTATTAAACATAGTCTTTTCTGTCATGTGAATTTTAGTTTTATAAGGATGAAAAAATCTGCACCTAGAGGTAAAACAAAACAGATTTAAGTATTTTCTAGGAAAGTGGAACAACAACAAAAAAATAACTGCTTGAAGTAAAAGGAAATGCAGTTTACTTTCCTCTGTAGAATTTTGATACTTTCATGTTAGAGAGAGAAATTTGAGCTTTGCGTTTATGCTGGGGTAGAATTTTTATAGGTGGATCTTGCATAGGAAGGCAAGTGTGAGTAGAAGCTACTCTTTGTTTGGCTTTTTTCTTGAGAGAGAGAGAGAGAGAGAGAGAGAGAGAGAGAGAGCATGAGTGAGCAGAGGAAAGGAGCAGAGGGAGAGGAAAAGAGAGAATCTTAAGTAAGCTGCATGGCCAAAGCAGAGCCCAGCATGGAGCTTGACGCTCAACTTGGGCTCAATCTCATGACCCTGAGACCATGACACGAACTGAAATCAAGGCTGGACATTTAACAGGCTGAGCCACTGAGGCACCCCATGTAGAGGCTACTTTGGATAAAAGGGAGGTTAAAAGCAAGTAAAGGACTAGTGTTTTGCTGTATTGCTAGCATTCCTTCATAACTTGAGCGTGGCATGTGTGTATGATCCCTATGGGAAACTGAGGACGTGTTATTAATATTTGCTTAAAAAAGTCATCGCTTGTTTGGCAATGAATGTGTCCTAATATTATCCTACAATATTGTGCTAGTGAAAGATAAAGCTGATGAGAAAATGCTATATATAATCATTTCAAATAGATACAGAGATTGTTGAATGGTTGGAATGCAAAAGAAGTATGAAAGAAGTTTGAATAGATCTTGGAAATTATTTAGATGTCAGTGTGGGGAGAGCTTGCTAGAGAAGGAGAGGAAAAGTAAAATAAAACTCCACACTTTAGTCTTGGATACCCTAGGAAATACTGTTGATTGCCCTTGTCAGAAGCAGGGATTTAAATGAAACATCAGTTATGGTAGACAGATACAGGTTTGGGACAGTGGAAGGAGAAGATTCTGTAATACCTAGGCAGATAGTTCAGTAAACACTAGAGAAAAAAGTCAGAGCTGGAGGTGTGTGAAACCTGGGGAATAAGGGTAAGGGTGAGTTTTCTCTTTTTATTATAACATGCTTCTTTTCCTTTAATTTTCAAAGTCCTAGCAAGCAATATTTTCGTAAGTACAAACCATGAGATGAAGTGGAAATTTAGAAAAAAACATCCTAACATGATTCACCTAATTTTACTGAAAACCAAGCACTATATTGCAAGATAGCTCAAGGTTGTTTTGCTTTGATGTTTCTCTCCGAAATAAAATCAGTGTCTTAGTTCAGATTCATCTGGTGTTAAAACAGAGTGGAGCTTATAATGTTAGAGATATCATTCAGAGTGGCACACTATTGAGCTTAAGGATTATTCATGACAACAAAATCTATCTGATGTCTAATAAAAACTAAATCTTGCCAATCCATTCTCCTCATGTCTCTGCAAGAAACAAAATGCAGGCTTTTGTTTTTGTTTTTTTAAGATTTTATTTATTTATTTGACAGAGAGAGAGACAGCGAGAGAGGAAACACAAGCAAGGGGAGTGGGAGAGGCAGAAGCAGGCTTCCCACTGACCAGGGAGCCCGATGCAGGATTCAATCCCAGGACCCTGGGATCATGACCTGAACTGAAGGCAGATGCTTAACAACTGAGCCGCCCAGGTGCCGCCAAAATGCAGGTTTTGTTGAAGTATCTACAGGAAAATAAAATATACAACCAACTTTAATATCTGGATCATTTCAAAGTTAACCTATAGGAAAAAAAAAAAGAGTTCAAAGAAACCACTTGTAAATCCTTTCTTATGTTATCCCACACAGAGCAGAGGCTTACCAGCTGAAGCGCGCTGCCATTATTCAGTGTTCTTTAGAGCAGCACAGAGATTGATAGGATAAAATGTACCTATGGTGTTACCACAGCACTTACGGACACTGCTTTGCTCAATATAGAGACCCTCTGGGAAAATGGAACAATATATCCTTTTATAAAATGTGCTCACTATCTTTAAAAGTGTGCTTTTGATGCAGTTTATATTGATGAAATAGAAAAGACTGAGCATTTAAAAAATATGGTACAATATCCTGGATAAATATGTCATATGTGTCTGTTCCCACCTAGGTCCATATAATTCTTACAGAAAGGAAGTAGATTGGAAGGGAAACAGGATAAGAAAGTGACCTAGATGGTTTTATTTTAAAATAACAAAAGTACTTTAATATTCTTCAAATCATTACATTTCCATTAATGTCTTCAGGGCATAGTAAAGATAGCTATACCCATCTGCACATAGCTCAGCCTCCAAGGACTTGAAACCACTTACAATTTTAATGCTGCAATTGAATCTTCACTAGCCTAGACATCAGCACTATTCAAAGGGGAGTTCTAAACTTCAAAACAATTTTCTAACTTATGAAACAGATATGATTACATAAAGACGGATTCACTTACTTCTGAAGTCATACACCACTTTCGGGCAGCTTGATTACCAAATGGTGTGGGCAGGAATATTGTTTTACCTTGACAAAATGTGTTACACCCTGTAAGGACAATCTTTCATAATTTCCACAAATAAATAAACATTGTACCCAAGTATAATAATCATATTTTCTTATAACAGCTACTATGTTCAAATGGTTAAGAAGAAAAATTAGGAAGTTTCTGGTGAGTTTATGGGCACTGTAAAAATAAAAGGATTCAAAGTGAGTTATTAGTGCAAAGAATAATGTGGAGCCCGAGGCTATGGGCAAATACTTCACCTCTCTGGGTCCTAATTTTCTTCTTTTTCAGGTAGAGGCTGTGACTTAGAGAACGTCGAAGACCATTTCAATCATAGCACTTATAGACCTCAAGATTCTAAATCACCTTATGTAATAATATAAAGAATTAGATAAAGAGGGTAAGTCAGCAATTCTGCTATGAAGAAATGGGATCTGTTCATTTTCACATGCTACCAGAGATAGAAATAATATCATCAGCCCGAGGATAAATTCCACAGCCTACATTTCCTCTTTATTTTCTCTCCATTTGCTTGCTCCCTTTCAATAGTGGCTAATTCTTTAGGATCTTATTGAAGGAAGCGTGTTCATTTCAAAAAGGCCCTCACACTTTCTAGTAATAAAAATCACCTGGGGACATTTTGAAACAAATGGATTTTAGAACTTCTAGAAGTATGCCTTTCTTTTTTCTTTTTAAGCTACATATGGTTTCCAGACCATAGTCTCTGAGAAAGAACCATAGCTTCATCCTTGGGCATTTCTCCTAATGGTGACCAAGGAGATAACAGAGCCCAATCAGGGAGGCTCAAATTTTGAGGTCAAATGAGCCAACTATGCTCATTTTATATTTTGTAAAGTATGTCTTACCTACTCTTCTCTCCCCAAACTTAAAGAGATATTAAAAATCCTAACTTTGAGGTTGTACAGCATTAAGAGAGAGAACATTCCCTTCCTCAGAATCAGTAGAGAAGTGAACCAGAAATAAAGGTCTACCAGTAACACTGTCTTTTGATGGAGCAGCCTGGTGACAGAGCAAGAACCCCAAAGTGAAAGGAAAAGTGGCAGTTTTATATCCAAAGCAGATATAAAGCAAAACTCTGAGACGCTTCTAATTAATGGTTATTCATGAGTTATGTAGGTCTCCATTTCATTTTTACTCACAGTCTGAGGGAAGTGCAATATACATCTTAGGAAGGTTGCAAAAATGGAGAAAAAATTATAGATAATTAAACCAAAAAAAGGCTTCATTGACTTTAAATTAATCAGAGAACTTTAAATAGGTACAGGTTTGGGAGTAGGGAGAGTCAGAAACTTGATGGTGAGTTAGAATAAATCACTTTTACAGTTATTTTCAAAATTTTCAATTTTAAATCCCTTTCCTATTCTTGGATTCATCCTTCCCTGTTATTCTGGGGACAAAGATCCTAGCTAAAATGAATGTTGGTGCTAATTAGCAGTAATACGAACAAGATGTCCCAATGATACATTATCCTAACTAGCACTCAATTATGCTAAATTCTTTCCACTTGAAGATCAAAGTATCATTTACTGTGCTAATCATGTAATATCCTATAGAATTTTTAAAATTTCCTTTTTCTGTTGTTATATAAGGCCACTATTAATCCATTTATGTATATATAGAACATTTTTTAAGCAAGTTTGTATACACTTAACTATTGGATTTATTTGATTTCATTCTAATTATTACTAATCTACCATCATAAATTACTATTCATCCACCATTATAATTTGTTATTACAAAAATTACATATTTGTCTTTCCTAAATGAAGAAGTTGATACTTATAGAATTATATTATCATTTTAATTTTTATTTATAATGCTAGATATGTAAAATCATGTAATATATATAACAGTATATACAGAGAGTATATGTGTATGGTATGAAGCAAAAGAATAAAATGAACACACATGAATACACCAATAAGTTAAGGATTAGATTTTGCTAGCTTTGCTGACTCTATTTCTTTGCTCCACATCCCATCATCCTATCTCCTTTCAGGAATAAACACTATTCTGATATATAAATTTTCCTCTTACTTTATTTTGCTTTTAAAAACATAATATTGGACACATATCTTTCATGTATTTCCATCCAAAAAGAAAGCAGTATTCTAAATTATGAATTGATGTCAGGGACATTGCAACCTCATGTTTGTGTGACCATTCATTCACCTCCCTATGCTAGGGAGAAGTAAAACGTTCTAATGAGATAAGGATTTGCAGGAACCATCTGTTGCTCAGGACATGCCTGCCTGTGATCGATCAGTCTATAGATTAGGATATAATTGGCACATCCTGCTTTATTGTATGGACCCTTCAAAGAAATAGGCCCACCCTGTTTTGTTGTGTGAGACCCTCGGGGGCACAGGATACATCCTGTTTTTGCATGGACCCTCAAAAACACTATTGTCACTATTGTCACTCAAGATTGATGATCCATCACTTAAAGAAACTCTTTGTTCATGTGGTTTCCACCTGAAAAAATATGTAACTCTCTGCTATAAATAAAGAGCCCTGAGAACAGTGTTTTCAGGAGATCCCTACACCATCTTTGAGTTTGATCTCCTCACCGCCAACGCCTTCTCTTACCCTTGGACCCTAACTGTTGCTGGGGCTGGCTCCCAGCAAATGAAACAATGTATGGAAAGAAAGAGCTTGAGTATTTTAAATGCCATGCATTTTAAGCAATTGATTTCCATATAAACATCAGGTCCCTATATAATAGATTTTAAAATTTAGCTAAGACCAAAAGTTTAATAGCCAATTTTTAATTATTTCTAAAATAGTTCATTCAGTTTACCTGAATATGTCTTACATTCTTTAGCTTTGTGACTACTCTATAGCAATAATATACAGTCTAAAATGTTTTCTTAATTTAAAAAGACTTGAAAAACATCTTAAGAAAGAGATACATTAGCAAATATGGAATACTCTATATATCTAAACTGTGGTGAAATGCATGTGTGCGTGTGAGTGCATTTTCAAACTTCCATAACTGCAGTTGACTCTTGAATGGGTCATGGGTTTGAACTGTGAGGGTCCACTTATATGCAAATTATTTTCAATAACTACATTGATAAAAATTTTTGGAGACTTGCAAAAATTAGAAAAAAACAGGATGAACCAAATAGCCTAGAAACACAAAAATAAATAAATAAATAAATAAATAAATAAATAAATAAATAAATATAAAGTTCAGTAGTACTGTAACAATACAGTAAGTTATACGTATAGCATGCAAAACATGTGTTAATCAACTGTTATTGGTAAGAACCAGTAAATAGTAGGCTATTAGTAGTTAAGTTTTTTGGGAGTAAAAAGTTGTATGCAAATTTTCGACTGCATGAGGCGTCAGTGACCACGACCTCAGCGTGGATCAGTGGTCGATGTTCTGCTTTAGGTTAAGTTTGTCTAAGTAGGGTTAATCTACTATAGAAGATATACATTAGAATGTGTATTGCCTAATGACATCCAGAAAAACGTAAATAGACTATCGACGTTACATTAGAACATCCACCCATCCACTCCTGCACTGGTCATTATCACTTAATTCAATCTAAGAACCTGATATGCAAAAATATAACCTTTTAAATTTATTGTTTTGGTTTTTTTTTTAAAGATGTTATTTATTTGACAGAGAGAAACACAGCCAGAGAGGGAACACAAGCAGGGGGAGTGAGAGAGGGAGAAGCAGGCTTCCCGCCAAGCAGGGAGCCCGACGTGGGACTCGATTCCGGGACTCCGGGATCATGACCTGAGCCAAAGGCAGTCGCTTAACCAACTGAGCCACCCAGGCGCCCCTAAATATATTGTTTTTACTTGAAATGTTGACTGTACTTTACTTTGATGTTTACTATTGACATGTCATACTGTGTAAATTGCCTGATTATGCATTTTGTACACATTTCCATTGCTTGTTCACCTTTTTCTTACTTATTCCCAATATATTGTATATATATTGATAAGTTAATATTTTGCCATATGCTCTTTTATCCCATACTTATGCAATTGTTTATAACATTTATGAATTAAGTTATTATTTCTACGTTTGCTTAAAACTGACATTTTAACCAAATATTAAGTTCCCCTAAGTAATTTGATCCATAGCTGTTCTTTACTTACTGTTTATATTGAGAATAAGTTTGCTATCTCTTTGGATTTTATATAAATTGCCTACTTTCACAAATATAAACAACATAGAATAATAAGGCAGTTGTCTATATAATTCAATCCAAAATTCATTTTAAAATATTCATATAATTGAAGGAAAAATAGATCTGAAATCCACATAGTATCCAATACTTGTAAAATATGTTATTCAAATTTGTATATTTGGGTTTGGAGCACTTTCCATTATCAATTGTAACAATAAATTACAATAATGATTATTTTTGTCCAAGTTTTAGCCATGTTTACAACTCTGCTTTTACAAACTCCAAAATTAAAAATACATGAGAGAAAACAGGAAGATGGTAGTGATATTCTCAAAGACTTTGCAATCAAATATCCATCGGTTTAGAAAAGACCAAATGACCTTAAACAAGAATGGTTATCAAAAGTTTATTTATGTGCATTGAAGAATAAATCCTGAAAGTAATATCTAACCTTTTAAATAAGTAGCAGAAACAAAATATACATGAAATTTTAAAGGAACTATTATTTCTACTTGCCATAAAGTGTTCAGGTTAGTAATTATATTCTAACATCAAAATGATTACAATCTCAGTAAATTTTACTATAACATTAAGTTTTTATTATAACTTTTATTATTAAACAATGCATAAATCTGCATCTCTACTTTCTAACTGAAGGGGAAACTGAAGAATTGAGTCAATTACATGGATAATTCAAGCATAAGAATTTTCTCAATTCAGCTGAGTCACAATTATCTGTCATTTACTTATTAAAAATTAGATGTTTCTTTTCTTACATAAGCATTTACAAAATACATTAAAATATCTAAATTTTCATTGCTAACTCTAGACTGTTGAAATAAACCAAGAGATCTGGAGGAACTAAAAGTTTCTCTCGTTTAGCTGATGCAGAGCAGAGAAGATAATATCCAAAAAAACTCTACTTTGAAGGAATTACATAAAGAATGAATTTTAGGGGTACCTGGTTGGCTCAGTTGGTTAAGCCACTGCCTTCAAGTCATATCATGATCCTGGAGTCCTGGGATCAAGTCCTGCATCAGGCTCCCAGCTCTGCAGGGAGTCTGCTTCTCCCCTGACCTTCTCCCCTCTCATGCTCTCTCACTCACTCATTCTCTCTCAATACATAAATAAAATATTTTAAAAAAATGAATGCATTCTATTTACTTATTTTTTAGGTTTGGTTAACATTTTATTTTATCTTGTTATGTTCAATTCACCAAGATATAATACATCATTAGTTTTTAATGTAGTGTTCAGTGATTCATTAGTTGCCTGTAACACCCAGTCCAATACTCATCACCACACGCACTCTCCTTAATACCCATCACCCAGTTACACCATCCTCCTACCCCTCTCCTTTCTGTAACCCTCAGTTTGTTTCCTAGAGTCGAGAGCCTTTCATGGATTGTGTCCCTCTCTGATGTCTTCCCATTAAGTTTTCCCTCTCTTCCCTGTGATCCTCTGTACTATGGCTTATGTCTGCAATAGGCAAACTGTGGAAGGAGCTGAGATGCCCTTCAACAAATGAATAGATAAAGAATTTACTTTAAAGGGTTTAGGGGACGGAGCCATTCTGAAGGCAGTTTGGGAAAAGAAAAACAAACAAAAAAAATTTAAATGTTTTGATTAAGTACTTGATGCCCAATTTTTAGCACAGGTGCATACTATTGGTGTGTATAGGAGCAAAAGGGCCCTCTGCAATTCTATCATGAAAGTGGGAATGGTGAACTCTTAGCAACTTCTAATTTAGGACCACATAGAAATTTTCAGAATCTTCGAGGTCTCAAAGAAACTTTGTTACCACTCAATTCTCTTTCCTTTTCCATCTGGTGGGCATGTTGAACATTAGGAAGGTGAGGTGGGAACCCGGGGAGGTGCTGGTAGAGAAGGAAACTTGTTAGTGCCAAAAAAGTTGCTTGAATGTGAGTGCTCCAGCTGCATTTTCACACATATTCACTCTCTCTCTATACTTATTCATGTACTGACCCAAGGCACATTATAAACTGTTGTTTTTTACTTTGGACATATATGTACAGTCTGTAAGAATACATCTTCATGCCTCCCATTCAACCCCTTCTTACAGTGGCTAAAAGTAGGTAAAATCTTTTATGTATTGTTTTGGTTAGAAAATCTTCACACATATTATTTAATATTTAAGATCTTTGAACCATACTATGTGCAGGATTAAATAATTAAATGAAGGACAAGACAGTCATTTTCTTTGAATGCATAAAGTTCACAGGCCAGTGAAGAAGAAGTAAAAGAATGTCAGTTTTACCAGATGTTAAGTGAGCAATTGAGGTTATCCTGCAGTGGACCTGGAAGGGTTCCTAGCAGAGAGGAAGGGGAAAATGTGTCCTTCCCAGACACGTTGGGAAAAGAGAGAAAGAAGGATGTATAATGGAAAAAAAGAATTGTAGTGTGCCTAGAAAAGAGGTAAAAAAGAGAATGACACTTTAAGAAATTTCAGTAATGTCATCAAATGAAGTACAATTGATTTATTGGAGTATAAAATATTAGTGCTCAAAACAGACCAAGATAGAAGGAAAAATAAAAATGACTTCCTACACTTTAGAGACAAAAAACAAAAACACAGAGATCTCATGGAGCATTAGTGAAATCCCAACTGATCATTTTTAAAAATTTATTTATTTATTTGACAGAGAGAGAGCAATTGAGCATGTGCAGGGTGGAGGAGCATAGGGAGAGGGAGAAGCAGACTCTCTGCTGAGCAGGAAGCCCAACATGTGGCTTGATCCCAGGACTCTGGGATCATGACCTGAGCTGAAGGCAGAAGCTTAACTGACTGAGCATCCCAGGCACCCCTCAACTGGTCGTTCTGGACAAGCTGTGTTATTTGTATACCTACAGTGAGTTCATGTGGTCATTTTCAGAATTATTTAAATTACTTTATGCTGTTGTAACCATTTTATTGTTTAAAGAAAAAAATTTTATTGTGTTTTGTTAGACACCACACAGTACATCATTTGTTTTCAATGTAGTGTTCCATGATTCATTGATTGTGTATAACACCCCGTGCTCCCTGCAATCTGTGCCCTCCTTAATACCCATCACTCTTCGATTGGTCCTCTGAATTCAGCTAAGAAAAAAAAAATTAAATGTTAATAAGGTGCCATCGTAATGCTTTCACATTCAGGGTCATTCTTTAATTTTATTAATAATTTATATAAATGTCTACATCTAATTCCTAATGTATGGTAACAGACACAAAATTTAGCTAGAAGGATACTTCAGTGACTAATTTATGTTGATGAGGAATCCTATGGAAAAATTAAGTGCTCCTAGACACAAAATAACTTATTTTTAAAGCCAGAACAACAGAAAATCACAATATCATTGGCAGCATTGACTAAATTAATTTTACATAACAAATGTTATATCCTAGTCAGTCACTTGTTTTATGTTCATATAAATGGAAAGATGAGTGTGCAGAGGAAAAAAAAAAGGTAGGAAAAAGGCAAGGCAGGGGCAATGAGCAGAGAATGGTTGTAATCATATGGGTTCATTAGTGGAGGGCCTGGAAGTTACATTTTAACCAAGCCTTTAACTGGGTGAGTTTCTTTGATTACACATATTGTAATTAAACTTAAATGTGGAAGATCTATAGTGGGAACCATTCTCAAGAGGTTTTTGGAATATACCTAACAAGAAAAGATGATAGCAATTGTAGTAGAGGTGGGATCTTCCCTCAAAATTATTTCTTCAGAAATACACACAAATATTACACTTTAAGATATTTGTATTGAAATATATTTAACATATGGTGTTATATTAGTTATAGGTGTACAATATAATAATTCAACAATTCTAAACATTACTCAGGGCTCAACATGGTGAGTATACCCCTTTATCTATTTCACTCATTCCCTCATTCCTCCACCCACTTCTCCTCTGCTAACAATACAAATCTTTTCGTTAATGCTTTAATTTATTTAAGCTGAGAAGTATAAAAATGGAACTATTGATAATACAGTTCATTTTTTCTCAAGTAATCTCATAAATTTTAAATATTTGCCTTAAATATAGGAAGGGCTAGGCATAAGTAGAATCCAACTTTTCTCCTTGAAAGCTAGCAGACATTTTCTTGGTTTTTTTTTTTTTATTCCATTTCATACATTTTTTTCTTGTGCCACACTTATTTTTGTTTTACTTCTACATAAAACTAGCAATGTGTTTTCAACACAATGTGCTGTTGAAATTTACAATTATTTTCTATGAGGGATGAACTGTGAGGTTCATGATCCTTGATACTTGTGTTTCCTCTGAAGAATGGCATCATTCAATGGCCTGTTTTGTTTTCATGTACCTGTTTTTTCCCAGTTCTAGCTTCCCCTGCCCCTGTGACAATGTGTAGCGCTTGTGTATTTTCTTATCATGCTATTGTTACTTTTGTTTTTAATTTAAATAATATATGTGCATTGTTTAAGGAGTCTATTAGTTTTATGATCTTTTAGTTTTACGACCAGCCCCCTCGATGCTGGTGCACAACTATAGTCTTCAAACCTCCCTTTCACATCATCTTGGGGTTTCCCTTCACTTTCTCAGTTGTATTTTCTGGGACCTCTGGTCATCTTTTTCATCATTTGTTATCCAGTACAGGTCTGCTAAGATTCTTTCTCTCTCCCTCTGTCGCTGCCCTCTCTCATACTCTCTCTCTATAATAAATAAATAAATAAATAAATAAATAAATAAATAAATAAATAAATAAAATCTTTAAAAAATAAAACATTCTCTCTCTTCCCTTTTGCTCCTTCCCCCACTCATGTGCATGTTCTCTCTCTCTCTTTCTTAAAAGAAATAAAAAGTCCATTCATTCACTAGACTTGTTAAAAGAGGACTGAATTGATATTTTATATAAAGATGTTATTATACTACAGGAGTTTCGATCCTATTACTCTGAATTAGAGAGTATATATATAGCTTTATTAAAGTGAAATAATTTTCTTTGTTTGTTTTGTTTTAAGATTTTATTTATTTGACAGAGAGAAACAGCCAGAGAGGGAATACAAGCAGGGGGAGTGAGAGAGGGAGAAGCAGTCTTCCCGCTGAGCAGTGAGCCTGATGTGGGTCTCGATCCTGGGTCTCTGGGATCATGACCTGAGCTGAAGGCAGTGGCTTAACCAACTGAGCCACCCAGGCGCCCCTATTAAAGTGAAATAATTTGAAGTTTATACATGAGTACTTGAGATATTTGAGTAAAAATGACAGAATTTTACATTTTGAATGCTATATATATTACAGAATATGGAAAATCATGGTATTATATAACTATATCAGCAAAATTAATGTGAAGTTTTTTGGGAAAAGAAAGGTATTCCAATGAGTGAAAAAAATCTCTCCTAGGGAGAATATTTATGTTATGTGATTTAACATAAGGGTTTATAAAGTTATTTCTCCCATGAATAGAAATGCACTTAATAACAAGTCTGATCTTGGGTGAGAATTTGCTTTTTGCCGTGTTGCTGGTTTCATGTACATACATGAAAGCCTATATTTGCCCAAATCTTCTCTTCCCACGACTCATTAAATATAGTAATGACTTGATTTAACAACCTGATTTTGTTCCAGATTCTCTTTTTCTTGAGGCTCCAAAGCTTCCAAGATAAATAAAAAAATAAAAGTTTCTTATTTCTTCACACCTGATTTCATCTAGAGCCATAAATATTCCACACTGAGAACTACGTAGTGACTACTGGGATCTTCTTAGTTGAATTTTTCACTTTTGTATAGTTTTAGTGGGGATAGCGTGACAGAAATAGAAGGAAAACTGGTATTGATATTACTGTTGAAAATTAATGTATAGTGAATTTTTGAAAAATATTAAAGAAAACATGCTATCTAGAAGCAAATTAAAAAAAAAATCTACCTGAAAATTTTAAATGCCTTTAGTTAACTAGAGGATGCCAAAAAATCTAAAATGAAGGTTAGTGGTTTTAAAACTAATATATGCTAGTCACAAATCTAACTCTGAAGGATGTCTTTTGCATCGGTTTATTCATAGATCGTCAAAAAGAAATACTCTAGATTGCCAAACCATGATATAAGAAGTTTTGCTGTTCTCGTTAATCTATTCTTACATGATTCTGGTGGCAAAATAGAAAAACGTAGACACTATATTACCTTATTGAAACATGCTTTATCTATTTATTTTTTTAAAGGATTTTTTAAACTTATTTGACACAGAGATAGAGAGTACAAGTAGACAGAGCAGCAGGCAGAGAAAGAAGCAGACTCTGATGTGGGGCTCAATCCCAGGACCTTGGGATCACAACGTAAGCCGAAGGTAGAGGCTTAACCCACTGAGCCACCCAGGCATCCATTATTTATTTATTTTTAAAGTAGGCTCCATGACTAGTGTGGAACTCAACATGGGCTTGAACTCATAGCACTGAGATCAAGGGCTGAGCTGAGATCAAGAGTCAGACATTTAACCAACCGAGCCACGAGGTGCCCCCCATTTTTAAATTTTATTTTTATTTTTTAATTTATATACTAATAAAGTGAAATTCATTTATTTATTTATTTATTTACTTATTTACTTACTTACTTATTAGGTAGGCTCCACACCCAGCATAGAGCCCGATGCAGGACTCATACTCACAACTGAGATCAAGACCTGAGCTGAAATCAAGAGCTGGGTTCTTTACTGAGCCACCGAGACCCCCTGAAACATGCTTTAAATACCATGTTAATATTCTATGAAAGTGAGTCACTTCTGAGTTTCTTGTCTATTTTCACACTGCCCCTGGATGGATTTCAGTTTCCGTCTCTTGTGAAGATACCATAGTTGATTCAGAGCACTTTGAAAATAGACTGAAATAGTGAAAAAATGGGGCTGAAAATAAGTTTCGGAGCTCTGTCCTTGATTCCCTTCCCCATGTCCATAAGTTTTGCTTGCAGTTATAATGTTATAAACTGCAATGATTTAGATAATCATAAATATTTAATCACTTGTCCCTTTTGAACATAAATGTTACCCTAACCCCTGATTGTTTCTAAAAATTTTCTTTTTTCTTTTTTCTTTTTTTTTAAGATTTTACCTATTTGACAGAGAGAAACACAGCCAGAGAGGGAACACAAGCAGGGGGAGTGAAGGAGGGAGAAGCAGGCCTTCTGATGAGCATGGAGCCCGATGTGTGACTTGATCCCGGGTCTCCAGGATCATGACCTGAGCCAAAGGCAGTCGCTCAACCAACTGAGCCACCCAGGCACCCCTCTAAAAATTTTCATTGCATGTTTGTAGTAATGTGATTTTATTTTATGCCTACATTTTATATTAAAAATTACATATAAGAAATTAGGCCATACTATGTAGTGTATTATATTTATTAATTTTTTAAATATTTGAACCATCACTACATTCCTGGGGGAAAAAATCTCTCTTCATCATGGTATATGATATTTTTATTATACTGCTGGATTCAGTTTGTTAGTACTTTGATGAAGGCCTTTGTATCTATATTCTTAAGCAATATTGGTCTTTAGTTTTCTTTTTTAAAGATGTCTTTGGCTTTTGTATGGACAATAGCATCATAGAATGAGTTAGGAATGAATTAGGAAGTTCTCTCAACTCTTTTGTTTTTTAGAACAATCTGGAAAAATCGGCTTAATTACTGACATGTCTGGTTGAAATTAATTAATTCACCTGTGAAGTCATTTGGTTCTGGGCTTTTATTTATTGGGAGGTTTTTTTTGTTTACTGAATCAATCTTTTTACTTATTATAGTTCTGTTGAGATTTCCTATTTCTTCTTGAATCAGTTTTGGTAGTTTTGTGTTTCTAAAATGTATCTATTTTATCTACCCAATTTTTGGCAAATACTTGTTTGTAATATTATTTTATATTGCTTTTTATTTCTGTAAGGTCAACATTATCCACTTTCATTTCTTATTTTCATGATTTGAGTCTGTTCTTGTTTTCTTTGTCAGTTTGTTGATTTTTTTTCAAAAGAACAAACTTTTGGTTTTATTAAATCTCTATTCTCTCATTACTTTGCTGTTCTAATCCTCATTTTTTTTTCTTGTTTTAAGTTTAGCTTGCTCTTTTTTTCTAGATCACCGAAGTGTAAAGTTATTGATTTGAGGTTATTTTTTAATG
The DNA here is from genome assembly GCA_004023965.1 of Spilogale gracilis. NCBI lineage: Eukaryota > Metazoa > Chordata > Mammalia > Carnivora > Mephitidae > Spilogale > Spilogale gracilis. The sequence continues at coordinate 33,061 of PITA01008097.1, read as the reverse complement.
GAAGCGTTCATAGCTATAAATATCCCTTTGAGCCCTGCCTTTGCTTCCTTTAATATGTCTTGGTATATTTTTGTTGTTGTTGTTTTCTTTCACCTCTAAATATTTTCAACTTCCCTCTGACTTCTTTGGTCCTTGGTTGTTAAAACATGCTGTTTAATTTCCATATATTTGTGAATTTTCTACTTTCTTTTCTATTATTTATTTCTAGCTTCATTCCATTGTGTTTGAAAAGCTTACTTTTTATGATTTCAGACTTTTAAAATATCCCAGGATCTTTCCGTGACCTAACATGTAATAGATCCTGAAAGCTGTTCCATGTCTATTTGGAAAAAAATTGTTTATTCTGTTGTTGTTGAGTGGAATCTTCTGTATATGTTAGGTCTAGTTGGTTTTTCTGTTTGAGTGCCCTCAAAAAGTTCTTCACCTGCTTCGAGTGTTAAGGGCAAACTGGAAGCAATTTGAAAATAAACAGGGAGGGTGCCTGGGTGGTTCAGTGGGTTAAAGCCTCTGCCTTCAGCTCAGGTCATGATCTCAGGGTCCTGGGATGGAGGTCCGTGTCTGGCTCTCTGCTCAGTGGGGAGCCTGCTTCCTCCTCTCTCTGCCTGCCTCTCTGCTTACTTGTGATCTCTCTCTCTCTGTCAAAAAAATAAATAAAATCTTAAGAAAAAAGAAAAGAGAAGAAACAGGGAATGGGCACTGCTGTCTCATTTTTCAACTAACTTTGTGGACTTATGTATTGAACAAACACATACACAAATAAAAACAGTAAAAGCAATTATATATTATTGTTTAAATGAAGTTTCAGTGAGCAGAGCAGATGGAGATTGAATTTGCCTTCAACTTTTTTTTTAAGATTTTATTTGTTTATTTGAGAAAGAGAATGAACAGTGAAGAGGGACAGATGCAGAGAGGGAGAGAGAGAGAGAGAGAGAGAGAAAGAGAGAGAGAGGGAAGCAGACTCCCTGCTGAGCAAGAAGCCCCAGTTTTGGCACTCAATCCCCAGACTTGGAGATCATGACCTAAGCTGAAGGCAGATGCTTAAATGACTGAGCCACCCAGGCACCCCTTCAACTTTAATCAGACAGAAGCTCAATGTGCACATTTCTTCCAAGTTCTTGTTCAATGGTATTAGGTAGATTATTTGAGTTAAGCCATGATAAGAGTATTTATACAATGGAAATCTGCAAGCACTATAAATTAGACTCTTTTAGTGGTTTACTAGTATGCCAGTGGTGATGTAAAATATTGTTAACTAATAAAATCCTATACAGAGTTTTTATTTTTAATGCAATCAATGATTGTTAGAGTACTTAAAATTTGACTCCCTACTATTTTCTATTTTATGATTATCAACAGTCAGGTTGAACTTCACCACTCTATACCTTACATTACTAAGTAGTTCATAACAGCCTTTTTCATATAATTTGTTTTGGCAAAATGTTTTTTTATACACACACACACACACACACACACACACACGCACGCACACCCATTTGTTTTAGATTCATAACAAATTTAATAAAGTACAGGGATTTTCCATATACTCCCTGCCACAATACTTACATAGCCTTCCCTATTATTATCATCTACTCCTAGTGTGGTATATTTGCTACAAGTCATGAATTTACATTGATAAATCATAATTACTCATGTCCATAGTTTACATTACCATTCCCTTGTAGTGATGTGCATTCTGTCGGTGTAAACAAATGTATAATGGCATTTATTCATCATTATGGTATTATACAGATTATTTTGATGGTCCTAAAGATCCTTTGTGATTTGCCTATTTATTCCCCACCCAGCCACTCCCAAGGCCTCAGAAACCACTGATCTTTTACTATCTTAATGGTTTTGCCTTGTCAGAATGTCATATAGCTGGAATCACACAAGAAATAGCCTTCTCAGATTTTTTCTTTTACTTAGTAATATATAGTCAAGCTTCATCCATGTCTTTTTATGACATGAAAGCTCATTTCTTTTTAGTGCTAAATAATATTCCAATATCTAGATATACTACAGTTTATTTATTCATATACCTAAGGACATCTTGGTTGCTCCTAAGTTTTGGCAATTATGAATAAAGCTTCTATAAACATTAGTGTACAGGTTTTTGTGTAGACATTAGTTTTCAACTCTTTTTTTTTGTAAATACCAATGATAGTGATTATTGCAATGTGTAATAAGATTACATTTAATTGTGTTAGGAACTGCCAAACTGTCTTCCAAAGTGGCTATACCGTTTAGCATTTCCACCAACTCCACATTCTTGCAGGATTTGGTGTTGTCAGTTTTCTAAATTTTGTCCATTTTTATAGGTCTGCAATAGTATTTCATTGTTTTAATTTGCTCTCTCCGATGATAAATGAGATGGATTGTCTTTTTATGCCTATTAACCATCCCTGTATCTTCTTTGGTGCAGTGTCCATTAAGGACTTTGTCGATTTTTTAATTTGATTGATTGTTTTCTATTTAAGTACCAGTAGTGCTTGCTTAGACTTATATTTTATTTTTTTTAAGACATACTTTGGGACATCTGGGTGGCTGAATCATTAAGTGTAGGCCTTCGGCTCAGGTCATGACCCCAGAGTCCTGGAATTGAGTCCCACTTCAGGTTCCCTGCTCAATGCAGAAGGCTGCTTCTCCCTCTCCCGCTCCCCCTGCCTGTGTTCTCTTTCTCCTCTTGCTGTCTCTCTGTCAAATTAATAAATAAAATCTTTTTAGAAAAGACATATTTTATTAAAGAGTTTATGTAATATTGATATTATTTATTCTTTAAATAAATAAAGAATCCATCTGGACCTCTATAAATAATGTTTCTTTTTTATCTGATTGTCTTGTAGATTTCTTCTTCATCTTTACTTTCTAACAGTTTGAATATTATGTCTCTAGGCTTGAGTTTTGTGGAGAAGAAGATTATAGCTTTATGGTCTGAATATTTTGGAAGTTCATGATAATGTTTTTCATTATTTGGGGAAAATGTTCAGGCAATATCTCTTCAATGTTTTGTTTTGTTCTGTTTTTGTTTTTTTTTTTGTTTTTGATGGGTTCTGTTTCCTCTCTTCTTCTATGAGATCCTAATTACATTCATGTTCAACCATCTGATGTCCTAAAGAACAAAGGGCTATTTTGGTTCCTCTTTATTTACTTTTTGTATTTCAATTTGGGTAATTTCTATTGGCTAACCTCAAGTTTACTAATTCTTTCTTTGATTGTGTTAAGTCTACATAAGACTCTATTAAAGCCATTTTTCATCTCTGTCACTGTATTTTTCATTTCTAGTGTTTCAACTTGACTATTTCGTAAAGTTTCCGTTAATATCCTGAAATCACATATCTATTTATGCACACTGTGAAATTTTTCTGTTGGAGCCTTTATCACATTAATCATAATTGTATTAAATTCCCTGTCTGATCACTTAAATTCCCATCTGGGTCATATAGAAATCATTGACTTGCCTCTTGACAGTGAAGTATATCTCTTGATTTGATTTTTTGTGGTTACTGAATTTTTGATAGAAAGCCAGACATCATGTGTAGGACAGTAGAAACTGAATATTTTGGAAGTTCATGATAATGTTTTTCATTATTTTGGGAATATTTTATGCCTGAAAATGGTCAATACACTTATTTGGTTATGCCATTTATGTTAGTGGCTCAGGAGTATTTCTGGGTTTGTGTTCTGCTGTTGCTATGTTTAACTTCAGTGTGACACTTGCCTTGAATCTCTCTTGCATTCTTTTTGTTTACGGCTTCCAAGGGTTCTGCACTCTGATGGTAGCCAAAAATTACACCTTTCAAAATTTAATTCAACAGGCAGCTCTACCTTCCTTTCTTGCTTTTCCTGAGGTAATTCAGTGTTTTCCTGGCCATTTTGCTTTAGAATCACAACTCTATTTTTAGATATAGCAGTAATTGGTGGCCTTGTGATCTCAGCTTCTTGGTATATCCAATGAATGTCGTTACTTTGTTGATATTTCCTTATTGTTAGGATAGGTGAGATGCTCTTTCCAAGATTTCATATTGTAACCAGAAGCTAAAAAACAAAAAACAAAAAACAAAAACAAAAACAAAAAAGCCCATTATTATTATTATTATTGTTATTTTAGTTTAGTTTAGTTTTTGATTTTGTATGTTTTATACTGTTGGCTCCATCAGGAAACCCATAACTACATTTTACTTTTTGATATATTTCCTGGATGGAAACAAAAGAGATGGAAAGAAGCAGTTAGAACAAATGATTGCTGTTAAAGTTAAACACATTATTAGCATAGCAGAGAACCTACAACATATCATCTTCACTAAATTATCTATGGAAATACATATTTTATAAGAATGTGACAATTTGGTTTTTTATCAGGAAAATATCTCTTACAGACATTAATCGTATTTTACAACTGAAGTCTATGAAGTTTTTAATCTTTTAAAGACTTAGAACACATTACAGACACTATATAGCTCTCAAATTTTAGTTTGCAGGTCTGCCAGACATAAGCTTGTATTAAAAAAAAAAAAAGATGGAAAAGGGGGAAAAAAAGCTGTCAATTACCTACTGGGCTGCCATAGGAAATCTAACTATTTTAAGCACATCCTTCAGTGAGGGAACAACTCTTCTTCCAAACAATTTCAGATTTAGAATACTCTGGTTCATTAAGCACTTTAAAATGTTATTCAGTTGAGAAGAGGCCAATCTCATGAGTGATATTTGGATAACTGGACAATTCGATCAAGATTTTGCCTCTTCCAAATATTTCCTATTGAAATTTTTACTCTGAAATTTAAGTGAACATATAATAAAAATGTATTTTAATACGTTTGTTTTTTAAGATTTTATTTATTTATTTGACAGAGAGATCACAGTAGGCACAGAGGCAGGCAGAGAGAGAGGAGGAAGCAGGCTCCCCGCCGGGCAGAAAGCCCGATGTGGTCCTCAATCCCAGGACCTTGAAATCATGACCTGGGCCAAAGGCAGAGGCTTTAACTCACTGAGCCACCCAGGCACCCAAAATGTGTTTATTTAATAGCCTCCAGGCAGCATAAAATTTCTATTTCCTTTCAGATGTCATTTTAAATTTTATAATTCTTCACATATAACCTAAATATGGGAAATGCTTCTAAAATGAGATATTTGTTTCACTCTACCTTTAATAATACTTAAAATAATGTATCCAAAACATGCAAATATGAGAGTTAACATATTCTCTAGTAACTAAGCAATAAATGTTCCTTTTAAATAAATTATGGAAATTTTGTCTTTACAATCCTGGATCTAGATCTATAAAAGGTAAGTATCACAATCGCAATCTTAGTCAACCTTCAGTCTGAGATTGCAGAGTACATTTCTCTCTGTGTGTTTTTATCTTTTACACTAAACAAAACTGTGGGAATGAGAGATAAAAATAGAAACTGCACCTTTGATGACACTAGAAGGTACCTTTGTTCCCCAAACATGATTAAGAATAAGAGGCTGTCAGAGGCAATACCAAATGGACAATATTGAGAAAGGAGTTTAAGAGACACTGTAGCAACTGTCTCCTTTGATCCTCAGCCAGTTGCACTATACATATCATTAGGTACATATATAAAAAACTATTTTTTGGTGTATTTGCTCAATGATATTTATTAATGAAAAGAACAAATGTTAAAGCTTAGGGTATTTTAGACACTGTTTCAAATATTAGATATATTGGTACATTGTCCTTTCTAATTTAATTTCTTTTCTTTTAAAGATTTTATTTATATATTTGACAGAGAGAAACACAGCTAGAGAGGGAACATAAGCAGAGGGACTGAGAGAGGGAGAAGCAGGCTTCCCACAGAGCAGGAAGCCTGATGTGGGGCTTGATCCCGGGTCTCCAGGATCATGACCTGAGCCGAAAGCAGTCGCTTAACCAACTGAGCCACCCAGGTGCCCCTCTAGTTTAATTTCTTGAAAAATAATTAAAGACTTATGCATAGCCAGAATATTTTCACAAAACGGGGAACAAGAGACTCCACCTAGTTCCTTCTGCATGCACGAGTTTTATTTTTAAATGAATTTGCATTCCACTTTAAACAATCCTGGCTATGATTTTTTCCTAAGAATATGACATTTTCCTCCTCTTTAAACATATAAAACTTCTCCTGTTCTGCAAAATTCACTTTGGAATATTCTTTCTGCACTGTTCTATGTTGTTGACTTAATCTATCATATGACAAAAATTAATCTCCAAAATGACATTTAAGTTGGCTGGGGGAAAAAAAACAATGGATTTGAAAGACACAAGAGAGCATTATTACCAACTAACTTATTCAATGAATCTCTTATCTTGAATTCATGTTCTATTAAACTGACTGGAAAAGACTAATGCCAAGAGTCTGAAAGACAAGTAAAAGCTAGAATTCAGTCAATTTTCTGGAGTGCTATAGAGACTGTGGCACTCAAGTTCTGTATCTTAAGTGTGTGTCTGTATCTGAATGTCCCTTTGGATCCCAGTACCTCAAGATGACAAATTTCAATTTACTTTTAGTAACTCAAACAAAGGTAGCCTTTTAGTGGTAAGAATCTTGATCTGAGTATCTTTAATTTGTATGAGTCCATGTTCTGTATTTTCTTTATAACCTGTTCAATAACATCACGAAAAATAATCAAGTTTTAATTCATTTTCTTTTCTCATTTCATCACTGCTTCCTAGAAATATTTTTGATGAAGAAGCCTCTTATCATATGTATGTATTTTATTTCTACTTTTTCATAAATTTTAGGGATGTGCCCTTGAATTTATATACATTTTTAACTTGCAGTTGCTCTAAATACTCAGATCACTAACTTTTCCTTGTTCTTGTTGATATATATGGCGGTTGTTTACTAAGGAAATATATAAATAAAACTCATAATTTACCATGATATTAACACCTCACTTATTATGGTCCAAGTTTGTTGAAATTTTTAATTTATGTTGGCGTTATCTTATAAAACTAAGAAAGCAGCTGTTACTCTAACAGAGAGAATTTTTAGCTATGAATTATAAGTAAAATATTCTTTTCTCATTTAGTCAGGAACATGAACTCGGGATTAAGTAAGAAAGCAGTGAAGAGAATATTTAATCTAACAGAACACAATCTAGAAAAAAAATTGCTGGTTACAAATAAAGCAGATAAATTTTGTGAAGCTGAAAACTTTTTGAGGGCAGGTTTGTGTATTATTCATTTTTGTATTGACAAATCCTAACACAGTGACTGATACTTAAACTACCATTAAATCCATTATGTTTATTATCTTATCAAGTAAAATGATTACTGACTCACTGACTAAATAAATCAGTGAATGTGTCACTTTTGTGAGGAGCTTAATAATACTTAGAATTTTCTATATTGGTTCAATAGTATTTGTGCAACCCAAAGAACTCTGAGCAGGACTTGTCATCTATGACTTACCACTACTAATCTGTTTGTACTGAGGCAAGAGGCTCAGTGCGTGAGGTTTTTATTTTTTCATTTGTAGCCTGGGCTGTTTCACTTATCCTTAATAATAAATTTACCTCAAAAATTCTCATAAAAACTGTACAATTTTTTCATAAGATTTTTAACTTTTAAGCTGATATCCTGTGGTTTTGTCTTTTTTTCCCTCAAATATGTGGAAAACAGTCAAACCACTCTATTGTTTTTCACTCAGCATAATCTTAACAAAGTGCAACTTTCTGCCTAATTAAGCATGGTCTCTACCAATAGATAGAAGTTGTGCCTATATAAACTCTCCAATATGGTAAAGAGTAAAGAACATAAAATAATTCACCTGGCCTGAAATCATAAGGACTATGAAGGATTGTTTTTCTCCCATTACTTGCAAGGACCTGTCAGAAATAATCTATATTTTTAAAAAACATCTTTTTCTTTATCATTTATTTGTTAAGCAGTCCGTGAATCTAATAGGAACAGTGTAAACGAAACTTTAGCTCAACAGTGGACATAAATGATACATTAACAGTTTTGCTTCCAACCGGCAGGAAGAAATCCATGAGCAAAGCAACATTAGAACTAATGAAGGCTATTTGTAGTCTTTTCTCAGCTGTGCAATGAACTCTTATAAAAGTGTATCACTGACACAAAGGAAAAAAATCAACCTTACCAATATTTTGGTATATATATGTTTTTGTCTACTGAATGTAATGGCATAGGTATGATTAAACTTATTATAACCACTAGCAATTAATTCACTTTGCAGGTATGTTTAATCCCTATTGATAGGTAAATATTTACCCAAGTAAGTATTTAAGTTTCTTAAGATATATTCTAGACTTTTTCAGTTAGCTCCTTGATATTTTCATGTCTCATTCAATCTTTCTAATAAAACACTTACTGTAATTATCTCCACTTGACACTTCTTTGGATTTCTAATATCCTCAACATCATTTTAGTATAATAAATTAATTCTTTATTTTATCATGACTCACATTCAAAGAATCTTTATTTCTCACTAAATTTCAACTCACTGTTGCATAGCTGTTTTGCTATGTTCTCCACAAACAATTACAGACATGATTTTTGGTAACTAAGTTTTCTCTTTTAGATCATCAGCCACAATATATTGTAATTCATTAAATTAACAATTTACCCTTCCTTTTCTTGTCTCTAGATGTAGTTGTCTACAAAATGTGAATGATGGACCATAACATAAGAAATAATGCTAATTATAATTTCATATACCTATAATAAACTTCATAAATTCTTCAAAAAAAGCCTGGCTTGAAAAGGATAGAATTATACCAATAAGAATTGCAGAATCCAAAGAAATGTGACATTATCCTTTCACACTTACTTTGTCTTGTCTTGCTATTTATAGTAATAACACTAACTTCCTCTTTTTATAATCAGAATCCATCCAAAATTTTCAGCTCAGTTCCAACAACAGTCATATACTTGCCATTACTTTATTACAGAAACATAAAATGTCATATGTGGAAAACACTCGAGAGACTATTAAATTGAATTCCTTCATTTTATTCATGAAGTAGAAAATTGGAAGGCTTAAGATAATTTCTGTTTGTTTAAGTATCAGCAAAGTTATCCTATCTACTTGATTATCAAGATCCTCCTTTACTGAGAAATTTGTGTCTGTTCCGTTCTTTTGCCCTCAAATTCCTTTGTCACCAATTTTTCAGTAATGTTCCTTACAATCCCTTGACCATCCAGCCAAATCTTATATTTGCACATCTGACTATTTCTTTTTCTAAGCAAAGTGAGCAACCAAATACACTGCTCAAAGTTCCACTCACTGGGGAAGACTTCCCTCCATGACCATCCTTCAGGAATGTTCCAAAAAAGATCTGGACTGCTGAGCTGTCTACTTTTAGATGGTGTGTACAATATTTATCTCTACTTCTTTTGCTGTGAACTAAGTTATTTGATCAGAAGAGTTCCTTTGTCAATTGATAGTAGTGAACTCTGTATGAAGTGATAGGTGCAAGCCAAGAAACAGAAGCAAAGTGGGACAATGCCGCCCATGGGAAATGGGAATTTGGGCCACTTCTTCATGTACCTTGCTTGTGCCTTGTGGGCCCGCTTGGCCTGACTGCATATATGCTACTTCCATTTAATGGAAGAGTATCGCTCTGCACACTCAAATTTATGGTTTGGTGAGTCAGCTAACACCACTTCATGATAGGCAGCTCAGGTCACATGGTAATGTGGTGGCCCATTGTCATGTGTTCAGTCTCTCCTAAGGCTCAGGAGCAGGCCAATAGCTGCTTCTTAAAAGGAGAGTATTTCTCTACAGATGATTGCAGGGTCTTTCTCTGAAATCCAAAAGTCTTATACTACAATATACATATAGGGGCTTATCAAAGGCTCTAAACAGCATCCATACCTGCCACTGAACTTTCAACACCATTGGTTCTGCTGAATTGTATGGCCAAAGTCATAGAGCATCTTGCACAGCAGCCTAGACCTGCTTCAGAGCCTTCTCGTGTTCTGGCCCTACTCAAAATTAGCAGCTTTTAAGATTTTTCAGTAAATGAGCAAGAGTAATACACCCAAATGAGTAATATCTTGCTTCCAAAATCTGAAGAGACCCACTAGGTGTCAGACCTCTATTTGGTTGTAGGAAGGATCAAGTGGAACAACTTATCCTTCACATTTAACATGCCTCACGCCTCTAGAGCTCTAGAAATTTCACTGGATAGAAAGCCTCTGGTAGAGAGATAGATGATATCTATCTATCTAATCTATCTATCTATCTCTGTATCTATCTATCTCTGTATCTATCTATCTATCTATCTATCTATCATCTGTCATCTACCATCATCTATCTATTATCAAAATCCATTATGTTGAAGACACAGAGACTTCTGTGTTGGTAAAGTGCTAATGAAGTGATTACTGATTCTGAAAGAAGTTTGATAATGCCATTTGGGGGTGAAAAGAAAGGAGAAGATAAACATGGAAGAAAGTCTTTTGAATTAACTATGGCTTTTGCAGAGAATCTTGCATCCTAGTTGTCCTATTAAAGCAAAGGAGAAAAGGAAAAAGAACCAAGTTAACATAGTAATAAAGCCTTAGGCATGAGGAAGTAGTATGTATCTGTAGTAAAGCACTTTGAATATTACTCATATAGTACGCAAATATGTATCTCAAACAGTGATTTCACCAGCTTCTGAAGCTCATGTTGACCCAAGCAGCAGTAATTTTGGAGGGATACTTGCACATGGCTACAGTTTCTCCATCATCTAAAGAGGTCAAAATAATGAATCTGTGGGAAGACTTAATAATTGATGTGATCTCATCTGTACATGAAGTAAGCCCATTCTCTACGTAATAGAGCTTCACTAATATACAATTCAGCTCTTACTGGTACTCTTATCATTTACAAACAGAATATTTGTACTAGAAGGAAACTTACAGATACTTTTTTTTTTTTTTAAGACTTTTATTTATTTGACAGAGAGAAACACAGCTAGAGAGGGAGCACAAGCAGGGGAGGTGAGAGAGGGAGAAGCAGGCTTCCTGCCCATCAAGGAGGCTGATGCAGGGCTCGATTCTGGGACTCCAGGATCATGACCTGAGCTGAAGGCAGACGCTTAATGACTGAGCCAACCAGGTGCCCCACAGATCCTCTTTATAGAGAATCTTAGTACACACATTAGGAGGTGCACACAAGACAATTGGCCAACATCCTTCCATGTCAACACGCTGACCTATATCCAAGTGGCTATTGAAAACAATAGACTCAACTACTAAAGCATAAATAATTAACATAAGGTGAATTAAAGGACCTTAATCATTTTTACATTTTTAAATTTTGTTGATAATTATATATGATATTTCTGTATTTAGTATTTTTGTCTTTATAACTCCATACCAACCCCCAGATATTTTCATATAATACCTTTAATTTACAAACACAAATTTATTTAGAGATTATATTTTACCCATCATTGACTCCTACTGCATAGCCTATTGCTCATATTTCTGGAGATTGAGATACATCGTAGGGTTACACATGTTTCCATTAAGTAGCACAGAAATACATTTCTCTCAAATAATAAGTTTTAATCTGCATCCATCATCTCAAATTCATGATTTGGTTGAAATGGAAGGACACTTTTCAGCAGTGTTGGTGCTGTGTGTTTTAGAATATAAAAATGAATTATTCTACTAAAATAACCTGTTGCAAATCAGAACTTTGACTAGATTTCTTAAGAAAAAATTTTAGTTGACCCCAAATCAACTTATTATTTCCCTCTGGCTCTTGACAACAATATATTCTTGGCATAAAATTGGTCTAATCTTATACCAGTTTCAAATTAAAAGATAAGATGAATCAAATTTGAGGGAAGAGTTGAAGATCTTAAATCATGCCATTCCATTTCATTTAAATATGCTTTATTATTTTTGACCAGAGGTTTTATAATGGCAATCCTTATTTTATTGCCAAATAAACAGAGGAATACCCCCGCAGAGGAAATGTTTTTGAAAGCATCATTATCACGGTAAAACCTAAGTTCAAGCAATTAGTCACATCAAGAAATAATAAATGGTGTTACCCATTCAGAATGCATCTTTGAAGTATCCTTTTTCTATATGTACTCTCTACTGGTTACTTGGGAAGTCTGAATCATTCTTCCAAAGAGGTAAATCTAGTAAAATTTTAGTTGGTTCCTAAATAAATTTTTTCCAAGGAAACAAAACAATAATACATGTATTTATGGGCACTTGAGTGGCTCAGTGTGTTAAGGCCTCTGCCTTCAGCTCAGGTCATGATCTCAGGGTCCTGGAATGGAGGCCCACATCAGGCTTTCTGCTCAGTGGGGAGCCTGCTTCCTCCTCTCTCTCGGCCTGCCCTCTGCCCTGTGATTTCTCTCTCTGTCAAATAAATAAATAAAATCTTTAAAAAAAAAGAAAACAAGCCAATAACAATAGCCTCAGAAGCAAAAAACAGGCAGAACCTCACATGGAGTCACAGATGATTACATGATAAAAATGAAAGTGGGAACACTGACAAGTATATGTATTTATAAATAAGGATATTGTAATTTTTAATCTTGTACAATAAACAACTTAGTATTAATGCCACTTTTTAAAAGCTTTTGCATAAAACATATGTTTATTATTTTGATAGCTAAAGTATTAAAAGTCCAATAAAGTTGTTAAAAAGTATAACCAAATTCCTGTCAACAATAATCAGATCAGGGCACCTGGGTGGCTCAGTTGTGAAGCATCTGCCTTAGGCTCAGGTCATGATCTCAGGGTCCTGGGATCAAGCCCTGCATCAAGCTCCCTGCTTGGCGGGAAGCCTGCTTCTCCCTCTCTCACTCCCTCTGCTTGGGTTCCCTTTCTACTGTTTCTCTCTGTCAAATAAATAAATGAATATCTTTAAAAAATCAGACAGAGTAAAGTTTTAATGTGTACATATAAATATATGTAAATATATTATGTTCCATATATATTGTATATGACATATATTCACATTTTTTCCTTAGCTATCTTGAAAAACCATTGAGACTATTAAGCATTCTAGAAAAAAATGAAAACAATCTATTGTAGGATTTTAGCATATACAGTAGTAAAAATATACACCAACCAAAACAAAGGTTCTGGTTGAACAGTTAATGTAATTATATAGGTGTTCACATTGTACTTTAGAGCAACCAATAAAAGCTAATACAAAGAGACATAGTCAAAAACACCAATGCAGGAAATAAAATAGAGTATTTTTATTTTCTAAAAATTTACTGAAATAAAGGAGAAATTGAGAAACATAAGAAGAATAACAAATGGGCTAATTATAAAATACCTATCTTGAAGGAATACTTAAACTTGATCATATCAAAAACTGCATTAAAAATAAATGACATTCCATTTAAAAGCAAAAGATTGTCAAATTGGATTATAGAAAAAGTAAGATGACAATTTTTACAATTTGCAAGAATCCACTGTTTAATTAAAAAATGTACACCCTCAAACTGAAAGTATGGGCAAAGACATACAAATGCAAATTCTAAGTTTAAGAAAGTGCATGTTGTATTAATAAAAGGCAAAATAGATGTCAAAACAAAGAAATAAAAAGACAAGTCATAATGATAAAAAAACCAACACATTAACAATGCATAACAATGCTGAATATATACATGCCAACTAAAGAGTTTCAAGTTACATGAAGCAAAAATTGAGAAAACTTCAGGGAGATATTCAAAAGAACCCACAATGATAATAGAACATTTTCACTTGGCTATCATCTTAAGAACGTATTGGTTCTCAAGCTCCTCAGGAGCCTCTCAGGTAAAACCTGAAACTGCCCCTCCCCATATGCAGAAGGCAGTGAGAGACAGAAGAAAGATGCAGGCCACTTGAGATTGGTGGTGGCAGGTTCAATAAGCAAGAAAACTTACATATGAGGCTTTTCTCAGCAGCTGCAAGATGAGTAGGTCTCTGCACTAGCTGGCCAAATCTCAAAAGCTTATGTAGAAGATATCTTAACTTGGGTTCAGTTATATATGCCACCCAGATGGTCTTAACACCGCATTGCTATCTCAAGGCTATCTAAGGGGCAGCCTCTGGGAACAAGTAAAATGCACATTCCAAGGGCAGGAGAGAGGGTGAGGAACCTCTTATTGCCCGGATCCAATTCACAGGTGAACCAGAGGTCATGTCCTGTGGATGTCATCCCAAAAGAGCTTTCTAATATACAGTGCTAGTCATTGTTTTCTCTTTCTTAAGTGCTGACACAACAAATGAGTCAATACCTTGCAACTTTTAATTTCTAATTTCCTAATGTGTGTATTGCATAAAAGATCATAGATAAATGCTGATGATGGAGAATATGACATTTGATTTCTTACGAGCTTTGTTGTAGGAAAAACATCACCACTGTTCTGCAAGCTGCTGTGGATTTCTTCTTATTGTTAGGTGCCGTTTTATCTTTAAATTAACATTATACTAGGATTTATCACTATGGCTGGTGCTCCATTGAAGGAAAAGTCAAGATATGCAAACACAATTTGCCAATTGTTCTCTCCAGATCAATTCAGAGGATGAAAAGTAAAATTTTCTCATAGGATTATAGTCAAATTTTGTTCTTGCTCAGACAGCTGTCCTGGATCAATTAACCTTCAAACATCCTGCCAAAACAATATGTTTGTATATTAGCATATGATAAGGGAACATTTATATGGTAAAAAAAAAAGTCCGTTTTTGGTAAAAAAAAAAAAAAAATGTCTGTTTTTGAGAGGTGCTTCTTAATAAAGTTTAGTAACTTAAAATTGGGTTACCTGAATGTGGAAAATGTATTGAAATAAAATGAATGTACCAAACACAAAACCTAGTTATAATAGTTTAAAGAAGCATGTGGCCAAAACTGTCTGAATATTCCCCTTTAAATTTTAGACAGTTTTTCTTCTTGACTTTCCTTTTCCTAAGAGTATTTACTTTAGAAAATATGCAATTGTAAATTCCTTCTCTGCTAACTTTGACGGTTAAATCTTCACCCAACCCCTTATCAACATTACAACCCAGTAATATCATTCTCAAGGGCTGGAAACTACCATTTGGTAATGTAACCATCAAGCAATTACCCTTATCTCCTAGTTTCTGTGGAAAGATAACAGCCAAACTTCAATGAGCACTAATTAGCAGATACAAATGGCCTAATCAGTTTGGCCAACTTCTTCCCTATAGTCCTCCATTACTTTTACAGTAACTCATTTCAACATTTAACATTCTTTTGTCCTAGCAGAATTGAATTCAATCTCTCTCCTATTGCAGTAGCCTTGAATAAAATCTTTCTTGTCTGTTTAACTTGTCCGATGCAATTTTTCTATGACACATGTATACCATTATTATTTGGACAATTTGTCAATAGCACATTCATTAGAAGTCGAGTATTTTTCAGGCCCACAGAACATTGAAGTAAAATGAATATTCTTGCTAAAGGACAGAAGCACTTAAGTTAATCAGCTATATGGATGGTGTGAGATATTCTGTTTAGCCCCACCTGTATATCTACACTGTTTTTAATAATCTATACTGATTATAAGAATGATACAGAAAAAGCCATGCTCAGGTGAGGATGAAGAGACAGAATCACTCTTATCTTTGCAGAACCATTCTAAATTCCTATACCTCAAAGGTAAAAAAAAAAAACAACCCCCCCCCCCCAAAACCTGCAATTACTTATCAGAAACCTCATGTAGATAAGGAGCAATGGAAAATGGGTGGTTTTCTAGAGGAGAAAAGGAAGACAATCTGAAAACTATTAATATGTGCATCAGACTTATTACAATAACCTCAGGAGTGTCACAGAGTTCTGGAGAGGATGTCTATGCACAAACTGATAGAACAGAGGACTTCCAAAGCTGGAAAATTTGGGCTTCAGGCTGCTGATGAATAAATTCTTGTAATATATTGTGATATTAGAAACTTTTCTTTCCCAAGGAAATGATACTTAAAAGATTCCTCTAGAGTCTTATTGGTTGTCACTAGGTAAGTTGGTTAGCCTCCAAGGTAGTGTTTTGGGTTCTATTGTAAGAGATAATCTGAAAAATTCGGATTTAACTCACCTCTTTGAGGCCAGACATTTCAGATGAAGAGACTCCATCGCTCCATGTATGTCTCATTTCATCACAGTTCCCTATCTTTGAATCGAAATGGAGTTGGGAGAACTCTAAAAGAAACTGGGAGGAGCACATGGGTGGCTCAGTCAGTTAAACATCTGGCTCCTGATTTCAGCTCAGGTCATGATTTCAGGGTCTTGAGATCAAGCCCCCAGTTGGCTTCTACACTCAATGTGGAGTCTGCTTAGGATTCTCTCTGCTTCTGTCTGCCCCCTCCCCTCACTTGCATTCACGCCCTCTCTCAAAATAGTCTTTACAAGAACCTAGGATTGCGACTAAATCCCCTACACTAAATATATAAATATATGCGACAGAGTGGAAGAGTTAATACCTGAAGACTTGCTTTCTCGGGGAATGTGCCCCCTAGGTATCCATGTCCACTGCAGAAATTAATACTTCTTATAGATATAACATTTTCTTCACTAAGGTCAACTTTCCCTCTGCTGTTAGAGTCATTATTTGATGGCAAAACCAAACTGGAATGCACAACTTTAAATGGCTCTCTCAAGAATTATGCCAGGACGGAATCCAGAAAGGAGAGCAAGCCTTAGAAAAGGGGTAGATTAAACTTCCATTTCCAGAAGAGGACACCAATCCCTTACTTGGGATAGACTGGAACAGATTATCTGTAGCTATGTAGAACAATCTAATGTTAAATATGACTTTTACCTTTATTGATTTTTAATGTCTTGAATTTTGTTAATCTTTCTTTTACTTTACTTGATATGTATGGATATGAAATTATTATTCTTCATTGTTGTAGCCCTTGACAGGCTGTTGAAAGCTTATACCCTAAAAGTTCATTTTGGGGTAGCTTAGTTTTTTCAGTCTGTGTGAAACATTAAAATCTGGATACCAAAACCATGACTTTTTTTGGAGTTCCTAGCTAGCTTAGTCAGTGGAACATCCACTTCTTGGTCTCAGGGTCTTGAATTCGAGCCCCATGTTGGGTGTCGAGATTACTTAAAAGATAAATTAATAAAAAATATATGCCTTTATTTACTTTCTCTGAGAAGTCTATATAGTATAAGATGCAAATATTTTGGTGGCTTGTTTGTTTGTTTATTCTGGTTTTTGTTGGTTTTATTAATCACATTTATTACTTTCTTAAAAAACGATGTTTTTTTCGGGTGCCTGGGTGGCTCAGTCATTGAGCGTCTACCTTCAGCTCAGGTTATGAGCCCAGAGTCCCGGGATCAAGCCCCCAGTCTGGCTCCCTGCTCAGTAGAAGCCTGCTTCTCCCTCTCTCTCTCTGTTAGTGTTCCCTCTCTAGCTGTGTTTCTCTTTGTCAAATAAATAAATAAAATCTTAAAAAAAACCCAAAACTCTGTTTTAAATAAATTATATCAATTGTGTTTCATGATGGTATAGTGCTTTTATCCTTTTATAAGCCCCTCCACTCCATATATATGAATGAATGAGATATAAAAGCATAAAAACAAAATGACATAGCTGGATTCAAATACAAGCTGAACATTTCTTTGGACCAGAATCAGAACACAGATGCAAAATGTTAATCTCTCCAAAAGTTCTGAGCTTTCTGGCTTGGGGGTCTGGAATTTGGCAAAGGAGTCTAGATCTTACATAGGAAAATGATTTAAAGTGCTCCACTGGGAATTAATTCAAGACTCACTGCTTAAAACTAGCTTTTGCACTCTCCAAATTTGTTTTGGGGAGTTCTGTTTTGGCTATTTATTATGATGTTGAATATTTCCCATACAAAGAAAAGATTTTTTTTCTAAAGTCAAAGGAAAACATTAAAAAATAATTAAATAAATAAAGTCAAAGGAAAACAAAATTATTACATAACTTTCACACTTTCTTTTTAACTTCAGAGATCACTATTTCCATTACTTTTTTAAATCTAATTAGGGTCTTCCTTTAAAGACCAGTTTCCAAGAATTTTACTGAGATTTATTTAATTTGTACTTTTTCTCATGCTATTGATCATCCTCTTTTTGTAAAATTTGTATTATTTCATTAGCATTTCTGATATACTTTCTTTGTGTGTATGTGATTATATATATTAATTATGTTCAATTTCTTTATTTTCTTCTCTTAGTATAGTGGTATCTATAAATATATTTAAATGCTTTCCATATACTGTTTACTATCTTTGGTATATTAAAATAATCCTTGAAGCTGTTCAATGAAAGTATCCTGGGCCTTTTTATGTGAATGTGCATTACTTTTGCTAGTCTTCAGCTATGAAATTGCAAAGAACATGATACAAATAAACTGCTGATGGGCATTTTCCCATGGTAGTGGAAATCTTACAAATTAGTTGTCCTACATCTCGTATAGATCTGGCCAATTTTGTTACAATTTTTTTCCATTTTTAAAGTCTATGAAACTTTTTATTAGAAAGCAAAATTTTGAATTATATTTTGAAATGTTGAGTTTGATTATATCTTCTTCTAAAACATCCTATGTTACTTTCACTATTTCCTTAAATTTTTTGCTACTTTGTATTTGAGAATATTTGTATTTTGAGCTGGATTAGAGAGATAAATGGGATCTCACCTGGTTTATCCTATCTTCATAGACTTATTAGATTTTATTTTCTCCCATGTGTTCTAAAAAGCAACCCTAATAATATTCATTACTATAATGCATTCATTTGTTAGAGTAACTATTGCTTTACATTGTCTTATAGACCATTTCCCAATCTGAATCTATTATTTTACATACCATTTAATTATATCTCTATCATTTCCTAAAATTTTAAACATATTGTTTGTGGACATTTCATTCTTTGCTTCTTTGGGGATACCCCTCTAAGAAGAGTGACTTCTTAGTAGCCTTTCCATTTGGCTTATTATAAATAATGCCTAGCTCAATATGCTTACTCTGTTCATTCTCTTTTGTTTCTCAAACGTAACTTTAAAGCACAGTTTTTATCTTGTGGCATCATTCCTTGGCACACATTAAAACTTCAGTGTCTTTAGCAGCTCTTAGTTTACCTAGGATCTTTTTTTTTTTCCTTCTGTTAGTTGTATGGACTTTCTTAGTGTTTTCTTAATTTATGCTTGCTGTTGTCCACATATATAAAGGTTCTGAATATCCATTCAGGCTTTGTTCATATATTCATTTAATCATTCTTAATTTAGTTATGAATTTGATATTTTCTGGTTTATTTTTTCCAATGTCTAGGTGTTGTTAGTTACATAAGAATTGGACTACACTTCAAATACCCATAAAAAAAAATTTAGGAAACTTCCTTATTCACAGACATTGACTTTAATTCTTAACCAAATACTTAGGCTTTACTTCTTGTGCTCTTAGAAAAACTATGTCTATTGCTTTCTGATATAGGAGTCATTGAGTCTGGTATTCCTGGCTCTTGACAGAGATATTTTTGTAAGTGTTCTAATTCTGTCTTATTATGTGCCCTAGTTTCTATGACTTTTGAACTTTCTCGTGTTTTAGTATTGTTCTTTAAAATAATTGGTTTAGCTGAACCAGGACCATGTAGGACATGATCTGGCTTGAACTTTTTTAAGACTAAAAAGTAAATCTCAGTCCAAAGAGAAAAAACAAATTTTGTTTTAAACCACTATTAGAAAGATATATTATGCATTATAGTTGTCATAATAGCTGATGGTATATTTACATTCTGTACCTGTTTGCACAATTTAAACAGATACCATGCATATTAGATTTAAGGTGTTTAATATTAAATGTGTTCATTTGTTTGCTTTATATTTGCTAGTGTGTTAATTTATCTGACCTAAATTGGATTAACAGCATTATTTTGTGGGGAAATGTATACTTGACCTATTCCTTTTTTTTTTAAAGATTTTATTTATTTATTCGACACACACACACACACACACACACACACACAGAGCACAAGCAAAGGAAACAGCAGGCAGAGGGAGAAGCAGACTCCCCACTGAGCAAGGAGTTAAATTTGGGGCTCTATCCTAGAATCCTGGGATCATGACCAAGCCAAAGGCAGATACTTAACCAACTGAGCCACCCAGGAATGCTGAAGTATTACATTTTTTTAAAAAAAAGATGGATGGTTAGAAATTAAACTGAAGATATCTTACATAAATTTTGTAACATTCATTTAAAAACTTTATTTCAAACTAAAATAAGTGATTCCATATTTTCAAAATTTACCTTTAATTTTTTTAAAAAAAACTTTATTTATTTGATAGAGAGAAACACAGCCAGAGAGGGAACACAAGCAGGGGGAGTGAGAGAGGGAGAAGCAGGCTTCCCGCGGAGCAGGGAGCCCGATGTGGGACTTGATCCCGGGTCTCCGGGATCATGACCTGAGCTGAAGGCAGAGGCTTAACCACTGAGCCACATATATAAAGGCGCCCCTAGCTTTATTTTTAATGGCCATTTCTGATTATTTATCCAATGTGATTTTAAATAAATTTAAATTATATTTTGATTAAAAAGTAAATTATAGATACATAGATTTCTTATTCTCTGAATCTACTTTTATTTTTTTTTATTTTTTTATTTTTTTTAAGATTTTTTATTTATTTGACAGAGAGAAACACAGCCAGAGAGGGAACACAAGCAGGGGGAGTGAGAGAGGGAGAGGCAGGCTTCCCGCCGAGCAGGGAGCCCGATGTGGGACTCGATCCCGGGTCTCCGGGATCATGACCTGAGCCGAAGGCAGTGGCTTAACCAACTGAGCCACCCAGGCGTCCCTGAATCTACTTTTAATACAGATTTTAAATATTTCTATAAATTTGTAAGATGTTAAGCAATTCCTTTTCTCAGATTTGCAATGCCATGAGTTCTATCTACTTCAGTAATAATTATTGTAACATTATGAAACATGTCATAACAACATATAGAAACCATTCTTCCAAGCTTCCTACTTTTATTGTTGTCCTATGATTTTAACTATCATTGAAAAACATACTGAATTTTTTCTCACATAGCAGTATAAATACGATTAAAAATACCCAAGACAGTAGACAACTAAGCAAGTCAGTGTGCAATTCACAACTTTAAAAAAAATTGATTAGGGGCGCCTGGGTGGCTCAGTTGGTTAAGCGACTGCCTTCGGCTCAGGTCATGATCCTGGAGACCTGGGATCGAGCCCCACATCGGGCTCCCTGCTCAGCGGGAAGCCTGCTTCTCCCTCTCTCACTCCCCCTGCTTGTGTTCCCTCTCTGACTGTATTTCTCTCTGTCAAATGAATAAATAAAATCTTTAAAAAAAAAATCGATTAAATTGATTTCTGGTCTTATAATAATACCAAAAGTAGATCTCCATAGACCATTTCCTTCAACAAACATTGCACTTCAGTGAGCTGTGATGGTTGTTTTTGATCAGCTTCCATATTAAATAATATAGAAATATTCTCTATATTTATTGTATTAACATTTACATCATTTGGAGTTTTTATTCTCCTGCTAAATTCCCTGTTCAGTTTAGCTGACTTTTATTTTTATAACAATACTTCCTTGATGAAGGAAATACAAGCTCCTTAATCGGGAAACTACCCACAACATTGTCAGACTATTGCAACAGTATCATCCAAACAGACTCTAGCACATAATTTACATTCCAAACCACTTTTTTTGTCAATATACTCTTTCATAGCTGCACATTATTTAGTTTGTTTTTAAGAAATAGAGCTGAAAAAAGAAATCCTTACTTCATATAGCCATCACATTCAAATTGTACGTATAAAAAGAGAATTGTTATGTATTCCAAAATTAAGATTTCATTTTTGTTATTCCTATAAATGATGTCTACATTGGTTATCCTGTCTACTGAAATCTATGATATGGTCCTGGTGTTCTGCAGGCACTGTTACTGAGCCACCACAAGATGAATATGTAAATCACAAGTAAGCATTTAGACACCTTTATAGCCACAGAGCATATAATTAGCATACTCAACTCCCTCAAAGCATTATAGGTTATAGGCCAGTTCAGGACCTAAACAATTTGTAGATGAGACACAACATGGGGAGAGCTGCATACTCCTTGCTGGCAGTAAGTAGAAACTTATCATTATGTGTGATATCTCAGAGTACTAATCAGCTGTAACCTGAAAGTGTAGCATAATATAAGAAAATGTAAACCCATAGCTGTTTTGTGATTTCTTTTTTTTTAAGATTTTATTTATTTATTTGACAGAGAGAGATCATAAGTAGGCAGAGAGGCAGGCAGAGAAAGATGAGGAAGCAGGCTCCCTGCTGAGCAGAGAGCTCGATGCGGGGCCTCGATCCCGGGACCCTGAGATCATGACCTGAGCTGAAGGCAGAGGCTTTAACCCACTGAGCCACCCAGGCGCCCTGTTTTGCGATTTCTTATCAGTAATTTTGATTTTTAATCCAGTCTGTTTTTTGTTAATTTGCCACCATTGCCTAAATTAAGAAAGTAAAATGTATAATTTTTAATCCTAATTTAGTGATGACAAAATAAGCTTCATTGGAATTTTGTGTCAAGGAAAGACATAATTGTTCTGAGTCTCCTATGCATGTTTCTTCCTTTGTGCAATTCGCTAATTGCAGTACCCTATCAACTCCAGTCATCTCAGTAATGTGAGACTCCAATTTCTATCTTCTCTGCTCAGAGACTGCTTGCTTTATGTGGGCTTACATTCATATGCTGAAGCCTAGAAGTTCTTCTGAGGAAAAAGTTCCATATTTCCAGATATTAAGCCCCTCATCTTGTTGTCTAAAGTCTAAGAACAGTATTTATTGTATTTACATATATATTAAACATATATTTCATGTATTTTACCAGATAAAACTTGGATATGAAATTTTAATAGGTGGTAATGGCATTCCTATAAAGGAAATTGACATCTTTGCATATATAATCAATGTAATTATTTTTTTCCTTTTTTGATTTAAGCCATCTAATTATGGTGGTTAGTCATTTTACAAGATTTACTTATTTTCTGCTTGATGAAGAACACTGTGTAGAATATAAAAATGGAAATCCTTACAGACTAATTTTCTTGTTTACTCTGTATCCATAAAACAATCTGAACCTAGTCCTCTGCTCTTTAAACTTCATAAAGACCCAATCACATGAATTCATTTTTTATTTCAATTTTATCTGCATTTTATGTGAGTATAGATATAGGATAGATGATGATAGATAGATAGATAGATAGATAGATAGATAGATAGATAGATATAATTTTGGGATATTTCCTAACATGAATCTTAATTGATATGGATGAGGAATAAAAGTAGCTAACAGGGGCACTTGAGTGGCTTAGTTGGTAAAGCATCTGCTTCTGGCTCAGATCATGATCCCAGGGACCTAGGATCAAGCCCCATATCACATCACATGCTGCTCCCTACTCTAAGAGGAACCTGCTTCTCCCTCTCCCTCTTCCACTCCCCTTGCTTGTGCTCTTTCACTTTCTGTGTCAAATAAATAATCAAATCTTTTTTTTTTAAAGCAGCTAACAAACTGCCCCAAATTAAATATTATGGGAGTATAAATTAACATAAAATAGGAAAAATAAAATAATTTTTAAAGGCAATCTTACATGAAAATTACATTGATATTGAGTAGGAAAGCACTCTATACTTGTATTTGCAAAAGGAAATATTATTTTTGTTTAATTTATACTTGTTCACTTTGTAGTTGTATTTGTAATATTTTAAAAGTGTGGAATTTTTAAAACTTTAATTTGTATTACAAAGGAGACTAAAGGTAATAATTTTTGCCTCTATCAAGAAAAAGAATCTATAATATATCAAGAAGAATAACATTAAGCAAACATTAGAATTATTGTGTTACTTTAAGAGGGGGAGAAATATGAGGGCAAAGTTGTAATTGGATGTCTGACAATACACTTAGTAATTTATTGGACATGCAATTTCATAATATATGACACTGATTAGTCTGAACAATTTGATACCAAGTAATTTATTCGAATCATTTAAATTGAATGTGTGATGATTAATGGCATTACAGATGTGTTTATCTAAGGTGTATATTACTTTAGGTCATTCTAACACTCTTAGTTTGATAAGATCTTTTAATTAACTTATAATTTATATCTATTAAATCAATTCTGAAAGTATGTTAAATCCAAACGAATTGTAACCGTGTAGATATCAATAGATAATCTACATGAGACAAGTGGTATATCAAGATATATTTGAGTTATAGTGTATGTATGTACAGAAAGGAAGAAACAAAGCATTTATTATCTTGACTTTTGTTAATTAACAATAAAGTTTAATGTGAATACTTGGTTGTTTTCTGCCAGTGATAAATAAGTTCCTTGTGACTAGGGGAATTTCATGATTCAGAGTATAAAATGCCTCAGTATTTATGATTTAGGGCTCCAGATTCTTTTGAAAAAAAAATAAATTTTTAACAGAAAGAAGATACTATAAAGGATTGTAGAAACCCACAGAAGTTCAAAATTTTGTGACGTGCAACTGACCATGAAGTTTTTGTTGAATGTCTTCTAAGAAGCAAGTAGATCTTGGGCGCCTAGGTGACTGAGTTGGTTAAGCAACTGCCTTCAGCTCCTGTCAAGATCCTGGAGTCCTGGGATCAAGTCCCTCATTGGGTCCCAGCTCCACAGGGAGTCTGCTTCTCTAACCTTCTCCCCTCTCATGCTCTCTCTCTCTTTTTCTCAAATAAATAAATAAAATCTTTTAAAAAATGGAGCAAGCAGATCTCTGCATACTCTCAGACTCATTGTGACTGGATGAAATATTCTCTTCTTATCAGTCAGGAAATTAGACATAAAAGAAAGAGTACTGTCTCTGTATTGCAAGAAACCAGACATTTGGGGAATATCATACTAGAACTGAGAGCTTATATATACCATGATAACCTAGTCAGCTCCAAAAATGGGGTTAGTTATTTTCCAAGTTTAGAACAATCTTTCCTGAAGAGTCTGACCACCTCTAGTGAAGCCTGTGGTTAACCAGTGGTACTTGTGTGCTCAGAATTCTAATAAACTTCCTAGTGCCTCATTCGTAAGTCTGAACAGAACACCCGTGATCACCAGACATTTGAGAAAAACCTCTTTTATAAAAGAGAGCAAAACAAACAAATATAGAAAAGCAATTTGAGAAAACAAATTAAGAAGTTTGAAGAAAACTTCAAATAACCCCCCCAAAACAAAAACTATCACTAATAGAAAGAGATAGAAAAAGAGAGAGAGTAAGAAGTTGTTCCATCCATGAAAAAAGAATAGAGTACAATAAAAAAAGATTATTTGGAAAACAAAAAGTGCTCTTAGCAATTAAAAATTTGATAAAAGAAATAACCAAATCAAATGAATGAAGAAGAAGATAAATTTGAAATACCTTCCATAAAATAAAGTAAAAACAAATTAATTTGGGGTTATAAAATGGAAAAAATACATTAAAAACATAAATTAGTGGAAGAACAAAATCTGAATAATAATTATTCAAAACCCCCAAATTATTAATACAATAAATTAAGGAAAAAATCAAATTTGAAAGAAAAGAGTATCCAAATTGAAAAAAACCCACTGCTTATCTAACACAGTAGATAAAAATACATATGGTCATAAAATATCAAAACACTGGACACAAAGAAACTACACTGCAAGTCTTCAGAGAAGAGAGAGAGGATAAAAAGAGAAAGTAAGCATTTCACCACAGAAAAATGTGGTCATTAGGTAATCTTTCAATTATTGCATGGCTTATTTCTGTCACACAGAACAATCTAATTATTAGAATTTGAATTAAAATCCAACCATCTCATATCTGTCAGAATGGCTAAAATTAACAACTCAGGAAATAAAAGATGTTGGTGAGGATGCAGAGAAAGGGGAGTCCTCTTACTCAGTTGATGGGAAAGCAAACAGTGAAAACTGGCATAGCTACTCTAGGAAATAGTATGGAGTTTCTTCCCAAAACTAATACTAGAAATATCCTATGACCCAGTAATTGCACTACTCAGTATTTATCCAAAGGATATAAAAATATTGATTCAAAGGAGCACATGCACCCAATGTTTATAGTGCTACTATCAACACTAGCCAAATTATGGGAAAAGTCCAAAAGGTCCACTGACTGATGAAAGGCTAAAGAGGCAATATATATCAAAAAGAATGAAATCTTGCCATTTGCAATGACAATGAGCTAGAGTATATTATACTAAGTGAAATAAGTCTGTCAGAGAAAGACAAATACATGATTTCACTCATATGTGGAATTTAAGAAGCAAAACAGATGAACATAGGGGAAGGGAAGGAAAATAAAATAAGATAAAAATAGTGAGGAAAGCAAACCATAAAAGACTCTTAACAACAGGAAGCAAACTGAGGGTTGCTGGAAGGGAAGTGTGGGAGGGATGAGCTAATGGGTGATGGGTCTTAAAGAGGGTATTTTCTGTGATGAGAACTGGGTGTTACATGTAAGTTATGAATCACTAAATTCTACTCCAGAAACTAATACTACACTATATGTTAGCTAACTGGAATTTAAATACAATCTTGGAATTTCACATAGTAGAAAAAAAAAAGAAAAAGAAACCCAATAGGTCTTTCTACATCAGACTTCTCTAAGTGTCGTATGTGTCTACCAGTGTCACCTTGTTAGAATTTCGTAATCTAGTCTCCTCCTTGCAGAATAAGGACACGTGATACTGAATGGTGTTGATGAGTCTATTAGCCTATAGAAAAGCTAATAGAAGAGATATAACCAAAGAATAAGAAAGAGGGAGGAAATTTAGATGCAAGAGTGGTATATTTTATTTCAAGCTGGAGGGGAAATGGGCTCTGATATTTACAATTCCTCCAGTACTTAGAAAGTACCCTTGATGATTTTGAATAAGTTCCAAAACTACCAGTGTAGGAAAAAAAATACTCTGAAATCTTCATGGGGAAAAGTGGTATATTATAGGTCACTATAATTATCTGTATAAGAAAGAAATAAAGGGAAGAAATAAAAATAGGTAAGTAGAAAGTGGTGAAAGAAGGAGAGGGACTTACTTTTCACAATGAGATTTTGCTTTTATTCTTATTGATTTTGTTCCTACACCCCATCACAGAATAACCAAGAGAAAATAAAAGTTTTTGCTCAAAGATGATATAATGGTCTATTTAGAAAATCCTAAAGCATTGGCAAGAAGAAAAACAAAATACCTCCTGGAAAAAACAACAAGTACAGCAGGTATATTGAAGATATCTGTGTTTCCATTTTCATTCATAATAGCCAAAGTATGGAAACAACTTATGTGTCCATCAGTGAATGAATGGATCAGTAAGTATTTATACATATAAACAATTTATTATTGTTTTCAGCCTTTAAGAAAAAGGAAATCGTGTCATTTGTGAATACATGGATGAACCTGGAAGGCGTTATGCTAACTGAAATCAGCCAAATGGAAAGACAAGTACCATATGGTGACACTTGTATGTGGAATCTAAAATAAAGTTGAAACTCAGGAACAGGAGAAAAATGGTTGTCAGGACTTGGAGAGCATGGATATAGGAAAAGTTTAGTGAAAGTGTGTACATTTTCAGTTATGAGTAAGGTCTTAGGATGCAATGTATAATGTGATACTCTAGCTGGTAACATTATATTGCATAAGTTAAATTTGCTAAGAGAGTAGAACTTAAATGTTCTTACAAAAGAAAGACAAAGTTAAATGGGTGAAATATATAGAATTTTAAGGACAATAAAATTATTCTTTATGATACTATAATGATGAATAAAAGACATTAAATTTGTCAAAACTCATTGAACTTACAGCACAAAGAGTAAATTTTATGTGTTAAGGTTTGCAAATATCTCGTCCTGTCCCATAGGTTGCTTTTTCATCTGTTGATGACTTCCTTTGCTGTGCACATTTTTAGTTGATTTTAATAAAATCACTTAAGAGATTTGGGGATCTGAGGGTAGAATGTAGAATATGACAAAAATAATCGAAATATATTACAAATACATGAAACAACCTCACTGAAGCAGGTGGAAGAATAAAGTGCTGGTCTAACATCTGGAAGGGAGTGCAATCTGTAACCTTAAAGATAAAAACAAACAAATACAAACCTATACACAGCACTGCTTTCTATTATATATATATATATATATATATATACTGGCATTGAATGTCAATTGATGGCAGATGATGGGAATCAGGTTTCTCATTGTTAGAGTGGAAGGTTACATAGAAGGAAGGGAAGAAAGCTAAAATGATCCATATGGTGATTGAGTTGGTGACATCAGTATAAAGACATGTTTAGCTTAGGCGTATATACACATAAATAATATATAATGGATATATACACAAAAATATATAAATGATATATATAACATATGTAAACACATATACACATACACAAATATAAATAACTATAGATATACATGCATATACAGTTTAGTATACACATATTTTCCCAAGCTGTTAGTTAAGTAGGGCTAAAAGAGAAATCAACCTAGTATCAGCAAGGACACTTAGCACCTAGATCTTTGGTTTTAATATCATTCTTTAATTTAAGTAATAAGGACTCTTCAGAGAAATGACTGATTCTAGGATTGGGGCACAAACTAAGCTCAGAGCATAAGGTAGGGTCATAAAGTAATAAACTATTAAAACACACACACACACACACAGGCACAGACATGCACTCACAAAGAATGATGAGAGTGTATCAAAAGAACAAACATGGGAACTAACTGAAAACTCCCAATGGCCAAAAGTCAGACAATTTGAGGAAAAAAAATTTTTGATTAAAACCCAGAGTACAAAAATAAATGTGCATGAGTTCATATTGATGTACATAAATAAATAAAATAATTGGGAGGAAGATTCTAATAATAATAAATAAATGGAAGACAACTATGTAAGGAAGAATTCCAAATAACTTAAGCATATATTCTGCCATTAAGAGGCGCAGTGTAACTCCCATTTCTTGGGTGGAGACTGTACCTAGTGACATTCTTCCAAAGAGTACAGTATGGAAAGGAAGAAAAAAATAAATAAAAGAGTAACTTTACAGAGGAGAAACTGGACAATCATGACCTCAAGCCAGAAGATCTAGGTTAACATCAGAGTAATGGGCTACTTACTTATTTTTATTTATTTATTTGTTTGTTTGTTTTGAGAGAGAAAAAGCAGATGTGCATGAGTGTGGGAGAGGGTGTAGAGGGAAAGGGGAAAGGGAGAATCCCAAGCAGGCTCTATGCCCAGCATGGAACCTGAATCAAGGTTTGATCTCATGATCCTGAGATCATGACCTGAGCCACCTAGGCATCCCAAGAGTAATGTCCTATTGACAATATAAGACTTGGCATATTGTGACGAGAATGACACTTTTCCCCTCTGTGGCCTTCTTCCCCAAAACACATTATTCCAGTCAAATCATGTAGAAAATATGAGAAAAATTTCACTGGAATGGTATTGTATAAAATATTTGGTCAGTAATCTTCAAAACCATCAGGGTCATCAAATCAAGGAATATGAGAAATGGCTACAATCAAGAGGAACCCAAGAACACATAACAACTCAATGCAAGTGATAACCTGGATAGGGTCCTAGTACAGAAAAAAGAAGACATTAGGAAAAAGTAAGGAAATTTGAATAAAGTAAGGCTTTTAACTAAAAATAATGTATCAACATATATTTATTAATTGTGACCAGTGTGTGATACTAACATAAGATGTAAGTAAGTAATAAGGAAAACTGGTGTGGGATATTAGAGAACTATATCTTAGTTTTTTGTAGTATCTTAACAATAATTCTGTACATCTACACCTAGTCTAAAATAAAGTTTATTTAAAAATGAATGAAATAGGGGCACCTGGGTGGCTCAGAGGGTTAAGCCTCTGTCCTCGGCTCAGGTGATGGTCTCAGGGTCCTGGGATCGAGTCCCATATTAGGCTCTCTGCTCGGTGGGGAGCCTGCTTTCCTCTCTTTCTCTGCCTGCTTTTCTGCCTATTTGTGATCTATCTGTCAAAAAAATAATAAAATAAAATAAGATAAAATAAAATAAAATAAATTAAAAAATAAAATAAAATAAAATAAAATAATAGAAACTAAACATAAAATAGACATCAAATTAAAGATGCAGCTTTAAAAAACAACATATAAACTGAAAAAAATTTGGCCAAAATGAATCATATAAAGCAAGAAAACATAAAATATATCAGGAATGTAAAAGAAGGCAGTGGTACTGATATTTTTAAAAAATTATTAAAGAATATGATGAATAATTTACTACTACATTTAACATCCTATGAATAGCTTCATGTCACTACTACAGGTAAAATGAAAAAAGTAGAAAAACAAGCAAAACTAAACAAGGTCATTTAGAATGTAGGTACTTATTGAAGATGTATTCATATTGCTTAGAAGGGAAGACACAGAGGATGAAGCCATAAACAGGTCTAGCACAGCTATTTTGTCTCAAAAGTTAGGATCACAGATCTTGAGAAGAAGAGGAATTGAATCATGAGGAGGAAGCATCCTGCATGACATGAAAAGCTGGCAAAGTTCTGTTTCTTGACAGGGGTGATAATTTTGATGGTGTTTCCCTCATAACTATTCTTTTTTTTTTTTTTAAGATTTTATTTATTTGACAGAGAGAAACACAGCCAGAGAGGGAACACAAGCAGGGGGAGTGAGAGAGGGAGAAGCAGGCCCTCCGCAGAGCAGGGAGCCCGATGTGGGACTCGATCCCGGGTCTCCAGGATCATGACCTAAGCCAAAGGCAGTCACTTAACCAACTGAGCCACCCAGGTGCCCCCCTCATAACTATTCTTAATTCTGTGTATGTTTTTTGCATTCTAATATATGCATGAAATATCTCAGCAAAAAAAAAATCAATATTGTTCTGGCTATGCTGTGTAATATCAATACGAATGTCGCACAACTAGAAGCACACACATTATTTGGGAGAAGAGAGAATGATGGGATTGTGAGCAAGGGCAAGGCTTCTGACTAAGCCTGCGAAGGACACACAAGGGGCACCTCCAGCAGGGGTCCTTCCTGGGAACTGGCTTGCTTGGCTGCCTTAGAGCTGGGCAACACAGCAGTCACCCAGTCCAGGGAGAGAGATATTATTTGTTCAATGAGACCAAGTAGCTAAAGTTGGATTTATTTATTTTATTTTTTATTTTTTAAAGGTTTTATTTATTTATTTGACGTAGAGAAACACAGCGAGGGAGGAAACAGAAGCAGGGGGAGTGAGAGAGGAAGAAGCAGGCTTCCTGCTGAACAGGGAGCCCGAGGTGGGGCTCCATCCTGGGACTCCAGGATCATGACCCAAGCCGAAGGCAGTCGCTTAACCAACTGAGCCACCCATATGCCCTTAAAGTGGGATTTAAAAAGCAAAATAAGCATTATTTCATATTATGTTGTGGGATTAATAAAGTAGTATAATAGTTTATTGATATAAAGGCAAAATAAAAAATAAAAATTCGACTTACCCAAACCCTGATTCTCTTTTTGAGTGCTTTTACTTACCACTTCTGCCAACAACAAAAGGATGTTTTCCTGAGGTAACTTTATATTTTAACTCCAACATTATGTGTTCTTTTGCATTATATTCCATCAAGCATCTGTATGGAACATTTTTAAAGATTTATTTATTTATTTGAGGAAGAGAGAGAAAAAAAAATGGGAGAGAGGGAGGGAGAGAGAGTCCCCGGCCAACTCCATGTGCAGTACAGAGCCCAACACCAGGGGATCACAACCTGAGCCAAAACCAAGAGTCAGATGCTCAACCAACTTGCCACCCAGGCGCTTCCACATGGAACATTTTATTAAACCCTCAGTCACTTATCATGATCCGCACATACTCATTGTTCACCAGTATTTCCTCTCTGCTTCATCTGTCCCATCTTAAAGTGTCTTATAACTTATGTACTATAATTCTTACTTGAGTATTTTCTTCTATAAATAATGAATTCCTATAAACTTCAGGTATATGTAGAAAAAATTCATGAAATATAAATGATTACTCCCATGGTTCTTATTTGGACATCAACATGAATACAGTGAATACAGGAAAAGAATTGTGTGTTTAGACAAAACAGTAAATTTAGTCTGTGGCATTAATTCAGTGGTTTTTGACTGTGAGTGCCCCCCCCCCCCCGCCACCCCAGGAGACAGGCAACAATGTCTGGAAACACCTTTGGTTGTAACAACTGAGAGGGAGACTACTAGCTTCTAGTGTGTAGAGGACAGATACACTGCTAAACACCCTACAAGGCAAAGGACAACCGCCTCTCATCCAAAAAATTATCAAGATGCCAAGAGTGCCAAGATTTAGAAACACTGGTCTGTTCGGAAGTAACTGGAGAAGTCTAGTAT
Source organism: Spilogale gracilis (assembly GCA_004023965.1). Classification (NCBI taxonomy): domain Eukaryota; kingdom Metazoa; phylum Chordata; class Mammalia; order Carnivora; family Mephitidae; genus Spilogale; species Spilogale gracilis. The sequence goes on along the minus strand of PITA01008097.1, from coordinate 722 downwards.
GAGATGTGATACATTTATCTGAAGCTCGAGGGCGAGACTTGTAAGAAACTGTATCTGTGAATTGTTAGAAAAGCTCCTGCAGTTGCTGAGCCCTTCCTTATTGTCATGTAATACTTTGTAAATGTTTATTGGCAATTCTGTGCCCTAGTCTAGATTGTGAAATTACTCAATTGAATAGATTTTGAAGAAATATTCTGCTCTTCGAATGTATTTTCCCTGTAGGTTTGTTTTGAAATAACAACAAATGACAGTTCTTCAAAGAGCTTTGAAAGAGACTACATAAAATCGTGAAAATTGACAGTGCAATACAAGGCAGAATTATTGAACATTTAAGTGAATGATTTTTGCAGGTGTATGATTATTTTGGTCCTGGCATCAAAAAATCCATTCTTCCTGAGAGAAATCATTATCATTTTCACTACATTCTGTTTTCTACGGAATCAGAAGGTTGGGAGAGGGGGGATACTTATAAATACTTTAAAGGAATATTCCTGTCAACATGCAATCACGATGTCCTTTGCACATGATGTTCATTCATGGTAAAATAATCTGATTTGAGTCTTCAAGAGCTGGCCATAAAGAGAACATTGAGATGCAACACATTCGTCTAATTCATTTCATATAATACTCCTGTTGGAAGTCAGTCTCTTTATGCAGATTTTTGCAGGTTTTCCCTGATGAAAATCTACTTTATCATTCCCATCAGGTGTTCTCTGCTCAGA